>JAOUQT010340960.1:0-12863 GCA_025769995.1 Xyliphius kryptos | reverse complement strand
AACTGAAAACATGTTTTATATTCTAGTGTCTTCAAAATAGCCACCCTTTGCTCTGATTACTGCTTTGCACACTGTTGCGATCTAATTAAATACATTAGTTAACCTTTATAGGCACACCTGAAATCAATTTCAGGTGACTCCCTATTGATGCTCATTAAGAGAATGCCAAGAGTGTGCAGAGCTGTAATCAGACCAATTTTGAAATTTGGCGATTTTGAAGACACTAGAATCTAAAACATGTTTTCAGTTATTTTACCTTTTTTGTTAAAAACATAACTCCTCATTTGTTTATTCATAGTTTTTGATGAGTTCAGTGAGAATCTACAATGTAAATAGTAAAAAAAAGCATTGAATGAGAATGTGTGTCCAAACATTTGGCCTGTACTGTAGCTAAATTCTGATTTTGGAAAAGTCTTATCTCCAATTATTTAAATAGCTTGCACAGTTGCACAAGCATAAATGGAGGGGACTGGGGCACTGATCCCCTAAGTGGTGGCAGTGTAACCATTCTGCTATTTCCATTGGCAGCTGTGTGATTAATTGCTTTAGGTTAGTAAGATTTTTGGTGCCTCCAATGTTCCTCTCCTCTCTGAGCAGTTATCTTCAGTAGTATCTTGTCTTTTGTGTTAACGTGAACAAGCCGCTACAATAGTTGAAGTTCATCACCCTGAAGTGCCTGTAGTTTTTTAATAGTGTTTGGCTGACCTATTGCAAGATCACCCTGCGGAAGTCTGAGCACTGTAGCACGATTATTAAAGGCAGGTGCTAAAGCATGAGTTGAGGTTTCCTCAACAAAAGTGACCGCATTCGAGCTGCCCACTGGCTTACTTACAAACACAGTCACTTCGGAATTTATGTTGTCTGCTTAACTTGTCTTTGCCAGGGTGGGGACCAATCTGGCAAAGGTAACTTTTACTAACTTTTAATGCGAAATGTGTTGGGAGCATAGACAATGAAATATACTTAGGTCCCTCGCTGTATCGTAGGAAGCAGAGGATTGAGTGTGCTCGGTGACTTACAAAAAAAAACTTGTAGGTATAGTTAGTGTTTAGAAGTAGCGGAGATGAATCATTAGGTTGCAGGTGTTTAGTTAGCTCTGGTTATCAGTACTTTTGGATGATTCTACCAAATAATGTTTTGACATGCATACCTTACAACTACTGCACAACGCTGACAACTTGTCCATGCTCCATCTACTCGCGCTGCTCCACTGCTGCTGTAATTCACAGGAACCCAAAATTATCTGACACGGTAGTGTATGTAACTTCTGTGCATTGTTTCACCTTGTGGTTCATGCTACACCTCTAAACTGAGCTACACTTAACATGGCATGCTAAGAAGTGTGTACAGGTAGGCTTGGGAGTAAAACTTACCTCTTGAATTTAGTTCCGCCTTATGTTTCTTATAGTAATGTACTGTTGTACTCACCATCCGACTGCGCATACCAAATCGTGCACCTCGTTCCGAACAGTTTGCATGTATGTATGTACTTGTGTGTGTGTGTGTGTGTGTGTGTGTGTGTGTGTGTGTGTGTGTGTGTGTGTGTGTGTGTGTGTGTGTGTGTGTGTATATATATATATACTGTATTTCAGTGTTTGGGTTGAATGCGTGGTTTGCTATTTACCCCACAAAAATGTAAACATATGTTTAATTTCTTACATTAAACAAAGAGTACAACCTAACTTGTTATAAAAACTGTTTTTTGTGTTAAATATTTGTGGGTTTATGTGTCATAATGGTGTTGAGTGCGGCATCCACTTTGTTCTGTGAATTGGTCTCCATTGCACACAACTCCTCAGCAAGCATACAGATGAAGACCAAAAATTAGTATTCAGACAGCATTCTCTAAAATTGTATGTGTTTTCATGTGCTTTCACTGAACAACTAACAGGTCATGCTTTTGGAAAAAAGCAGCCCTTAGGAGAGAAAAGATGAGTAGATCTTTTAAAGCACTTTCATCTTCCTTTGTGTTCTCTTTGAGAATGCTAGCTATGAACTTGACTTTGCTGTTGCCCACTGGGCTGAGACAGTAAGAGGAGCTTTTAGAGTCAGTATCAATTTGTTTCTGAATACTGGTTGTATAGCACATGGTGTAAGCACTACTGTTTTTGTAATATTGAGAGCAAACACTGAGGTTCAATTGCTGTAGTCTTGTAGAAGAAATTATACTGAACAGACTGTTGCTAATCAGGCTGCTTAGCACCAGTTCCCCTCACATTACTCTTGTGACATCCTGACTGATACCATTTTCAAAAAGTAACTACATTTTATTTTTATTCATCAGCAACATGTCCAGGGTGTTTTAGATCTGCACAGTAATTAATAAAATGAATAAACATTTTTAAATAACAAATTTTAACCAGTTTAAATGTTAGGAAAATTTCTCATGAAATGTATGCTCTACTTTTGTCATGTTCTATTAAACTGGGTCAGAATTCTTCGTCAGATTTCAGAGCACAAAAGAACAGACTCATCTTAAAGGTCCAGATCCAGCATTTAAGTTTAATATGCAACATCTGTTACATTTTTACAATGGCAAGTTGCATTTGCTTCAGAATGCTCTGAAGATGAATTTAAACTTATTGCACCTATTCTATGCCATGAAAATTGATTTGATCACAAAAACCTGATTTCCACTGTATTTGAGCCATAACACAATATGTCATGCTAAACATTATTTTATTGATGGACTTTTTTTCTCAGAAAAGAGTCTTTTCTTGGACAAATCTGTCATGCTAATTGATTTAGAAGAGCTGATTGCTTTAAACGGGTGGTGGTTTTTATAAAAACTGTGGTCTGTTGAACTTTGTTGTCTAAGGAAACACATGCAGTCATCATCGTATTCAAAGTGCTTCACAAACAAGGACATTGCTATTTCTAATATCACTTCATAATTACCGATTTATTGGATTATTAAGAAAATTCAGCAAATGGGAAAAATGCCTAAAGAAGAATGATTCACAACCAGTGTAGCTACTGTTCAGGGTGTAAGTGCATATTCACACAGAGGATAATGGCCTGATGTCAAGAAGGGCAGCTACATCGTTGCAAGAAAAACATCAAGGACAAATTTACAAGCTGTAGCAAGTACAGAAAGTGAAGTGCAGAGGACTGAGCTGAAGTTTTTTTAAAGTTCTCTTCAGACTGTTTGAGGCATTAGGAAATAATAATGTCTGGAAAATGAAGAATGAATGCAAGCATGAGTCTTAATCACACTATTATTCATGTGTTTCTCCTTATCCAAAAGAGTGGACTCACAAGTTTGCTTATGAACCTTGCCATAAATAAAAAAAATCTTAAAACATCTTCTATTATCAACTTCTGCAAATTATCCAAAAGCAGTTTAATGATTACAGTACTTTTTCAGCATGATTTTACAAGGTAAAAATATAAAGATTTTGGGTGCATGGCCATGAAACTTCCCAGCCCTCAATCCTATTGAGAGCCTTTGGTCAATCTTATAAATTTGGGTGGACAAATGACAAATAAAAGGGGGGGTGGTAGCTTAGTGATTGGGGTGCTGCGCGACAAATCCAAAGATTGTGGGTTCAAATCCTAGGTCCACTGAACTTACCAATGTGGGTCCCTTAGCAATGTGAGGACCCTCACTGCCCAAGTGTACTGTTTCAACCTTGTGTTCTGACACCAACCATCCAGTTAGTATACTTGTAAGTCGCTAAGTACAAAAAGCATTTGCAAAATAACCTAATGTATTAGGGCCTGGCAGCTTAATGGGTAGGATGTTAGGCTCGCAATTTAAGGGTTGTGGGTTGACATTCCAAGTCCACTGAAATGACCAATGTTTGTCCTTGAGCAAGACCCTTAACCCTGATTGCTCCAGGGGGTATGTATCAACCATGTATATATAAATGCAGTGCAGCACACAAAAGCCAAGTAGCAGTCAAAACTCTGATACTTTATTTAGCAGAAGGAACACGAACCAATACAAGGCTCAAAAGCTGCCTGCTTACCGAACTGACGACCTCTTGTCCGTGGATTATATTTAACCAACAACAGACTAATTAATCTAAACAAGCTGTGATCATGATGTCAGTGAGCTAAAGTGGGTAGAAAAAAAGGGAAGTAAATAAGAGCTGGACACAGCTTATGTTTCATTATATTAGATGGAGGGGTGTTACCACTGAGAGGACAGACTGAGAAACTCATAATGACATAGAAAAGGCACCAGGTTTATTAAGTTAGACGATTAATCACATGTCTGGAAAACATAACACACTGCTCTAATAAACAGCAGGTTCAGGTTTACATTTTTTTTATGTTTTAGGATTTTCACAACAGTAAATGTAAACCCACCCAGTAGGAGCTGACCCTAAATGATTTTTAAAGATGCACGTCAGACCCGCTGTATTTGGTCATGTTTGTTACTCAGATTAACTTTCATTAAATAACTTAAATTCCAGAACCAGGATCTAACACTTTTAACACTATTTCTTATTGTTTCGTACAGACATTGTTTTTCCTCCCTTTAGATCTCCCATTTTATGAGGGACCACAGGTTCTCTATGGGATTCAGATCAGGTGTAAAAGGGGACCATGTCATTATTTTTTCTTCTTTTAGATATTTACTGGCCAGTTATGCTGTGGAGTATTTGGAAGCATGAGATGCGTATATACAGCGGGTGAAATAACTATTGAACACGTCACCATTTTTTTCAGTAAATATATTTCCAGAGGTGGTATTGACATGAAATTTGAAACAAAGAAAATTGATGAAGAAATCAAACCATAGATGTCCAGAAATTTAATTATGTGAAATTGCATAGAGCAAAAGTATTGAACACGTGAAGAAAGGGAGGTGCAAAAAGGCATTAAAAGCCAAGACACCAACTGAACTCTCTCAGTAATTAGAAAGCAATCCTGCCCCTTGTCAGTGCTAATTAATATCAGCTTGTTCAGTCCCAAATGATGGCCTGGTATCACACGAGAAACATCTCATAATGGGTAAAAGTAAAGAGCTCTCTCAAAACCTTCGCAACCTTATTGTTGCCAACCATAATAATGGCATTGGTTACAGAAGGTTTTTTTTTTTGTATGTATGGATTACTTGGGTTGTTACCGACATCTGGTGAAATTTATGTCAATAGCACCTCTAGAAATATATTTACTGTGAAAAATGGTGACGTGTTCAATACTTATTTCACCCGCTCCATGTGCATGACATTGGTAAAAGTGGCCATGCTGGATCCAACCACATAAGACATAAATCAACAAAAAAATATAGGTTTATACCCGAAATAAAAGCTTATTATTTTAATTAAAAGTAACATAGTAAAATCAATATAAAATATTTTAAGGCACGTGCACAAAGCGTTAAGCTATACCTCAGATGTAAATGTGATCACTACAACTCAAAACATGCATTAGGTGGCACCCTTGTGCAATTGTAATGTTATGTGGACAAGCACACAACAAAGAGATCTACTCGGGGTATTCCTGTTGCTGCGCCCCGGTTGGCGTGATCAGTTTTTCCTGAGTTCTAATCACAACTAATTACCCCCCTCTGGGACATCTCCCCGTTTCCGTATTTATATGTGCACATTTCTTTTGGAAAGTGTGTCACGTGAAGCGTGAAGTGCTCGTGTGTGTCTTCGCGGTAAGCATCGCAACCCAGATGGAAGCAGGCTGCAGTCCGGGGTTTTGTGCGATTTTTGATTATCTACGCCCTCTGCATTCAGCAGCCATTGGAAGTACCGGAGTGGACTCTCCTGTTTGTTGCAAGCAGTGTGTATCAGAGCTGATCCTGACGTCTAGTTTGATTCTTCTGTTTTGAAATCTGTGTCTTTTTATGACTACAATAAACCGCTACAAAGCAAAGTGCTCATAAACCATGTCTGATCCGTCCAGGAGTGCACACACCGTGACAGAACACACCACCAACACCGAAACCACCAAGACCCCAGCAGATCCTCTCACCGCTCTTCATTAACTGGGAAGTCCGCTGGGTGATCTTTGTGGGAAGATGATCAGCGTCTCCGCCGCCCTTCGATCTCTTGTAGATCAACAGGAGAGTTTGGAATAAACCATGGCGTTTATGCACACGTCCCGCTACAGGTGCTCCAGTAGGCGGCGCCAGTGGGGAAGCATTCACTTGGGGCGTGCCCCTCACGGCTCCAGAATGCTACGATGGCAATCCAGAGACATGTGACACTTTTCTGATGCAGTGCAATCTGTATTTCGCCAGCCGATCACACTTTCCAGACCAGCAGAAGATTGCATTTATCTTGCTTATCTTAAAGGACAAGCAGGAGAGAGGGGAACCGCAGTCTGGAGCTCACAACCACTTATGATATCAGACTTTTTCCGTTTTCGAGAGAACTTCAAGACCACTTTCAAACATCCTCGATTAGGTAGGCCGATAAGTGACCAGATCTTTAGTTTGAGGCAGGGATCTCGCCCAGCAGCACGTTATGCGGTGGACTGATGGGGTTGTTTCACGCAGATCTGAGACCAGAGCTGCGTAAGGATCTCAGCTGCAGGGATTATGGGCACTCCTTTTGACGAAATCAAAAGGTGCCATACAGCTCGACCAGTTTTTGTCCAGTCAACCCAGACAGAGTCCTTTACCACACCAGCGCTCATTCTCTGGAGCCTCCTCTCAGAACAGTGAGATTGTTGACTCTGTTCGTCTTAGTACCTCGGAACGCTCCTGCCGGTTAAAGTCTTGGCTGTGTCTTAATTGTGGTGGCACAAGACACTTTAGAGCTTTGTGTAAGCTGCGTCGTGACCGCCAGGCTAACTGTATGGAATCAAGGGGTGAAAATGCAACAGCCAGCACATTGGTAAGCAGTGATACTGTTGTGTGCGTGATACTGTTTATGAGACCAAGGCGTTCAGGAGCAGAGGGCAACTTTCTGGACTGGAGTACAGCTAAGCAATGGGGCATTCAGACCTTCCCTCTGACACAAATCAAAAAGGGAGTGGAGTTGCAAACATGCATTGATTATCGTTGCCTTAAACTCGTCACACGTAAATATGCCTACCCATTACCATTAGTACCCTCCGTGCTAGAACGCTTAGGCAAGGCACGCATATTTTCAAAATTAGACCTGCGTAGCGCTTATAATCTCATCAGAGAGGGTGACGAGTGGAAGATAGCATTTATAGCCACCACTGGGCATTATGATTACCTGGTATTGCCTTTTGGGTTGGCTAATACCCCAGCAGTCTTCCAGGCCTTTGTGAATGACGTGCTGTTGGAGTTTTTGGATACGTGTGCTTTTGTCTTATATTGATGACATTTTGGTTTACTTACCTGATCTAGAGACACATCACCTGCAGGTGGCAGCTGTGTACCGACGCCTCCTCGAGCATCAGTTGTATGTCAAGGTTTAACACCATTTTCACCGTGATCGACCGGTTTTCACGGGGCATCAATTATCTGCCTCTTAAGGGTCTCTTGTCCGCGTTTTAGACCGCCGAACTGTTATTTCAGCATGTGTTCACACAGTTTGGCATCACAGAGGACATTCTATCGGATCGAGGCCCACAATTCACCTCGGCTGTGTGGAAGGCTTTCTTTTGAGAAGCTGGGGGCCACAGTGAGTCTTACTTCCAGGCATCACCCTAAGAGCAATGGTTGTTGTAAACGCTCGTATCAGGACTCAACAAATTCCTCTGCATGTTCGCCAGTCACCACCCAACCGATTGGGTGCGTTACCTACCATGGGCCGAAATTGCCCAAAATTCCTTCCGACACGGGTCTCACACCTTATCAGTGTGTGAGGACACCAACCCCAGTTTTCCTATGGGATCCTGAACCCACCGCTGCCCCTGCAGTGGACGAGTGGTTCCGCCACAGTGAACAGGTTTGGGAGGAGGTGCTCCAGCCCATAGGGCATGCACTGCATCGCGGTAAATGGGCGGCTGACCAGCGACGCCTTCCTTCCCGAGAGTATCAGGTTGGTGAACTAGTATGGCTTAGTTCACGGAACCCACGCTGTCATACGGGATCTCATCGGTTGCTTCCTAGATACGTAGGACACTTTAAGATCAAGAAACGTATCAATGAGCTAACTTCTTGCCTGTCGTTAACCTCCCATTGGAGAGTGCATCCAGTGTTTCATGTGTCGCTTCATAAGTCATTCATACAGGGCCAATTAGAATCAGGATGGGTGGAAGCCAACTTGTCTTCCACAGGCAAAGTTCCCAATGTCTATCAGGTATCTGCTCTTCTAAGTTTGCGCCATCGGAGGGTTAAGTTAGAGTACTTGGTAGACTGGGAGAAGTTTGCTTCAGAGGAGCGTAGTTGGATAGGATATTTTAGAACCTGATCTCATTTTGGAATTCCATGCCCTCCACCCAGATTGTCCTACCAGCAGACCCAGGGCTCGGCCGTGCCGCCAGGGTAAGTGTAAAAAATCATTTCACTCCTTTTCATTCATCATAAGAGAGGGGGATAATGTCACATCTACTCGGAGTATTCCTGTTGCAGCGCACCGGTTGCAACACGATCGGTTTCTCCTGAGTTCTAATCTCGTATAATTACCCTCACCTGAAACGTCTCCCCGTTTCCGTATTTATATGAGCACATTTCTTTCGGCAGGTGTGTCGTGTCACATATGGTGAAGCGTGACGTGCTTGTGTGCTTCTTCACGGTAAGCATCGCATCCCAGACGGAAGCAGGCTGTAGTCCGGGGTTTTGTGCGGTATTTGGTTTTCAGATTATCTTCGCCCTCCGCGCATTCGCGGAGGATGAATAGACTTCCACATTCAGCGGCCGTTGGAAGTACTGGAGTGGACTCTCCTGTTTTTTCACTTTCCAGTGTGGATCGGAGCTATTTCTGACATCAAGTTTGATTCTTCCGTTTTAAAATATTTGTCATTTTTGTGACTACAATAAACAGCTATAAAGCAAAGTACTCAGAAGCCATGTCTCATCCTCCTGGGAGCGCACGCACTACAACAAAGTCCATACCGGTTGACATGTAATGGACATATAACAGATAAGTCTTTAGAGGGCTTATAAAGGCTTTAGACGCATCGGAATCTGATTGTCATAGCATAGCTGCCACAATTTACGTGTCTAGAGCCAAAAGCTCTTTGGCTACGGATGTCATGTTGCAGTTTACTGAATTACATCTTTTTTTATCTACATTCAACTTTTAACAAGGATATATTGCATTAGTTTATACACTATGGCAAACAATACAATATTAAAGGCTTTTGCCACTACAAACCAACTGAGGCCATGAAAAGCAGGCTCTCAATCTGTGACAATTTAATTACAGTTTAGCACTTTAAATTTAATCGAGAACTCAAAACATTTGATATGTTAAAAAATGAATTGATACAAGTCCAGTGATTAAACTGTCTAATGCCAGTTATCTAAGACAAAATTCAATGTCATTGACAAATGGCTAAATAAAGAATTAAGTGTGTAAGTATTAGAACATGTTGACAAGGCTCTAATTGTATAATTGAGTAGTTATGACTTTTGAAACAGGACTGCTATGTTT
This sequence comes from Xyliphius kryptos, assembly GCA_025769995.1. Lineage (NCBI taxonomy): Eukaryota > Metazoa > Chordata > Actinopteri > Siluriformes > Aspredinidae > Xyliphius > Xyliphius kryptos. The sequence goes on along the minus strand of JAOUQT010340960.1, from coordinate 3,387 downwards.
TATGACATTTTCCTAGTTATGAGTTTTATGGTACTTCTGCGCTCCAACCCCACAATATGTAATGCAAAGCCTGGGCTTTAAGTCTTACCCACTGGAACATTTGGCATTAAGGCCTAATACCAACCTCAGATCTCATATCCATGAGGTATTACATTGGAATATTTTCACAATGTTCTAGGTTGTTTACACCAACTTAAAAACAATTATGATATGATCTAATCTATTATAATATTATGCAAATGTTTGAACACCCTACTTTATTTAATATTCCAAAAAGCACAAAAATTCTTCCATTGTTTCAATGCCAAGCTTAAGAATTTGATGATAAATGTTGTCCATATTTATATAAAACATTTCTTTATTGTAATGTATTAGTAATTGTGGAATAATTAATTTAAATAAACATGTTTGCACAGGTGTGGAAAGCTTTAACATCTGTATACATCTGTATTAACTTTTGTATCTGTATTCTTTAATCTGTATCTTGCTTTTTGTCTTTTTAATAATGTACTGATCAAGGAGACGTCCACAATACGACTCAGTGTCATGCTGTGCCCACGGTGGTTTAGTGGTTAGCACATTCGCCTCTCAGCGCTGGAAATTCCCGGTTCGAATCCCTATCTGGGTGGAGTTTGCATGTTCTACCCGTGTCTGCGTGGGTTTCCTCCGGGTTCTCCGGTTTCCTACCACATTCCAAAAACATGAAGATAAATTGAATGCTCTAAAATTTCCCTGTATAATGTGTGTGTGTGTGACTGTGTGAATGAGTGTGTACCCAGCGATGGATTGGCGCTCTGTCCTGGATGTTCTCGCCTGGATGGGCATGGGGAACCGTTTACCTTAAATTTCTGAAAATTCAACAATAAGAAGTCAAGAATGTGTACCCCAAAGCACTTTAAAAACCCTGCCTAATCCTATATTTTCAGTTCTTTTGTGGCAAGCAGCACATTTAAACAATGTAGCTAACCGAGATTTTTTTCAGTTTTGGTTTGTAAGATTTTATACAGTATGTATACACTGTATTTTGTTGAGTATGTATCAGTTTTAACAACCTGTAAGGCTAATCACGAAAAAAAATAATATCACAGCAGTACCATTAGGCATTTGTGATAAATAGCTGCCATACAGTGCTGGCATCTTCAAGGATTTTCTGCTTTAAATAAATGATCCATCCGACCAGCCAATAAACCCAAAATAACTTAAGGCACCTTCCAATCCAATAAGAGTGAAATGTTAATCTTGGGTAGAGGTCTTTGGGGTGCTCTGTTTCTTCCAAACCAGATGCTGACTGAGGAAAATTATGTGGTTTCTTTTTTTTTCATTCGCATTTGCAAGACCCAAAAAATTCCAGAATACAATGCCCCTACTGACAATTACATTAACGTAAACTTTTATTACTAATTGCACTTTGAAATATTACCAACAATTGGAAAGTTTAGCCCAAATGTTCAGAAATGTCTAATTTATTTCAAGTCTATAACAATCCTCTAATTTGTACAGATCCTTTTTGGGGACCATGTTTCATTCATTCTTTTAACAGTTTTTTATGATGCCATTTTCAAATACATGTTTACTGTTTATTAGCCATTATGTGAAAGTGTTTGCAGGTCAAGACAGTGAGATTAAAACTCTTGTACATACATTATTAACAGTAGAACCATTATTAGAATACTTCTCTTTTAAGATTTGGAGCACACAAATATTCATTTTTACCTGTTAAACCCATTATAGGCCTACAGATTTGTTCTACATGCTCAGATTCTTTGAAAATATTCAATTTCAAGTAACAATCCTGTAAATGTGATATAAATTTAAAGCATTTGGATGATTGTATATTGAAAATTAAAATGAATATACAGTATTATAGAAAATTCAAAAGGTATGTATACCACTGTATAATTTGCCTACCAACACAAAAATGTAAAGGTTTTTTTTTTTTGCCCTCAAGAGTGGTGCACACCACCATCTTATGAACTATTGCACATTTTCTCAAGACTTTCAAGAATTGTATCTAGCCAGGTAGTTGATCTTCCTAAAGAATTTAAATTGTATGAAACCTCTGTGTTACACATTTAGATCAGGCTTCGTCCTCTCTCGCTCAGGTGCCGCGCCTTTCGCCGGTGCGGACGCGGGGCACATCACCGGAGTTCTGATTGGCTGGGCTATTTAAACCTCGCGCTGTGCGTCTCTGGTGCGTTTGATTATCGTTGTGCCGCGATATTGTTTCCTGTTTGTGGTTATATCCGACTTATCGTGGAGTTGGTGTTTTGTGTCTCTACCAGCCTTAGTCTCGCAGGACTGGACTTTTTACTTCCCGTTCCAGAAGCGTGCTGCGCCGGCGCCGGATCCTACTCTCCGGCCGCTCCTATTGGCTGCTCCTGCCGCACCCTCACAGTCACGTCAGTCCGCGGCTGCTCAGGCCCGCCGGTGTGTTTCGTCCCGGCATTCCCTCTGTGGATATTAATTTGTTTTCAGCCTTTGTTTTTCGTTTGCTTATATTTTTGTCCTATCGACGGACACTTAATAAACAGTTTTTGTGACTGTGGAACGGAGTTCTTCTTTTTATTACACCGCTCAGCATGACAGAATTAGGTCATAATCTGGGGGAGTTACACCAGGAGTTTGTAGCGTTGAGCCATACGGTACACTCCATCCTCAAACGACAACACTCCCAGGAGCAAGCCATGGTGGACCCCCGTGGCCAAGCATTCTCCAGCAGCCTTATTCCTGCGATTCCCTCTCCCTTCCCTAATGTTGAGGCCAGTGACTCGTCTGCTTCGGTGCTCGCCGAACCGGAGCTGTATGGGGGCGACCCAGAGACCTGTGCTACGTTTCTGCTGTAGTGCGAGATGTACCTGGCAAACAGACCCCCCATGTCTGACCCTCAGCGTATCAAGTTTCTTCTAGTCTTACAGGTCGAGCAGGCATTTGGGCGACGGCCTTCTGGGAGACTAAGGCCCCTGAGACCCAGAGCTACTCCCGCTTTCTGGAGGTATTCAGAAACACCTTCAACCTGGCTTGACAGGGACGCCTGTATGGTGAGGTGCTCCATGATCTGAAACAAGGTACCCGTCTGGCCTCTGAGTACATACTGAATTTTCGTACCCTTGCTGCACGGTCAGGCTAGAATGAACCAGCACTGATTACTGCGTTCAGGGGGAAGGAGTTGCGCCCGGAAATTTCCAGGGACCTGGCCTGCCGTGATGCCAACATGTCATAAACCACGTCTTAGTGGACGTGGAGGTGCAGTGGCTACAATCTATAGAGAAAATCTAGACATAGCACTGAATAATAAGTTTAAGCCAAAATGCTTTGAAGCTCTCATACTCAACATAAGCAGTTCATCCAAGAAGAAATCCAATTTAATGAAACTTATTACCATATACC
>JAOUQT010340949.1:0-12865 GCA_025769995.1 Xyliphius kryptos | reverse complement strand
CCAGGAGACAGGCCAGTACACCAGGAGACATGGAGGGGGCTGTAGGAGAGAACATCCGCCACCTCATCAGGAGCATGTTGTTGTAGGGAGGTCATACAGGCACGTGGAGGCCACACACACTACTGAGCCCCATTTTAACTTGTCTTGAGGAATTTCCACTGAAGTTGGACCAGCCGGTCATTTGATTGTCCACTTTAATTTTGAGTATGATTCCAAATCCAGATCTCCATGGGATAATTGATTTACATTCTGTTTTTATTTTTCGTTATTTTGTTCTCAACACATTCCACTATCTACTAAATAAGGATTTTCAACTGAAACTGAGCTCTACAATGTGTTATTTTAGTGTTCCTTAATTTTTTTTGAGCAGTGTATTATACATTGTGTCTTGAACACAAAAACAAGTGTCTTCCACAATTTACAAGACAACTGCTTTTCAATACTTTTGCATTCCAGTATTTTTGCTTGTGTATCAGGTTTTGAGGCACATTGACTAAAAATGGGCTTATTTCATTCCCACTTATTACACAAATCACTAGTTATCAGGGGATTCGGCTTTTTTGTGACATTTACAAACATATGCACACAGCTTGTGTGTTTATTTTCAGAAGGCATATTTTTTTTTTATTACATTCCTTTGACAAAACAGTTACAACACTTTACTTCTGCAGGTCATACTGACAGTCAGTCTTATCAATTTGTGTAAAATGGGGGGTGCTCAGTGCTTATGGCATGGAGTTATCAATATGATTGTGGGGGGGGGGTGTCACATCCCAAGGGGTGACTCTATACATGTGTTTGTGAAATGACACAATGGCAATTTTTTTTAAATGATTTCTGCACACAAAAATCCGGGAATGCGCACACAAACACCCTGAAGGTGGGGATTATTATACAAATTACCACTTTTCAGCGAACTCGGCCTTTTAGTGCCATAAAGTGCACGCACATGGTAATAAACTTGCAAAGTCTCTAATCAACATAAGGTCACTTACCATTGCTATCTTTTGAGCTCAAATCTAAATATACATTGAAAATGATTAAAGTAATCTACACTGTAGAGAGAACTCAAATTACATACATACTAAATTAGCAGCATATTGAATTGCTTTTGACCACTACATACTACAAGCCTGGGCACTAAAGGCTATTTAGTAATGAAACACATGAAACACAGGAACACACTAAAAATAAATTCTACAAAAAAAAAAAATGGAGTGTTAGGAAGCTTTATTGTCATCCAAACTATAACATACAATAAACATAATCATTTAGAATTACTGACTAGTCAGTAGAGTTTATATTTCCTCGAAATTTAAATTTAGTTTTATTCTGTTACAATTTACTTGATTACATTCTCTTTGATTCTTTTATTTATTTATAGATGACCAATTTACATTAAGGCTACTTTAAATTTATATAGAAATAATTAGGTCAACACGTACATCATGAAGGCAGAAGTTTACTGGAGTGGCCAAAAACAAAGTACCATAGTAAAAAAATAATAAAGATCACTGTACAATATTTCATTCCAGCATCATAACACTAATACTGAAGAACAGTGTAACAGGCAGTTTTCAATGGTTTATAACATTTCCCTTTCAATAATTACTGCCATTAGGACCTATGGTATGGTAAACAAATTGGAAAATAAAAGCCCATGTTGTAAACAGTAACACTTTCATTTAAATTACATGCTATGGTTATAGCAGCTACACATTAGCTGTTATTTGTGATTCCTATTTTTTTAGCTATGATTCCATTCTATATTGTAAAATGTGACATGAGTAAAATAAAAAAATTAAAAGTTGGTACCGATTTGAATTTTGTGCCCAAACAGGGCAAGGATAAGCATAATACCAAAACCAAGGAGCATCCCAATATTCTGCAGGACAAAGAATCCATAATGACTGAACCCTGCTTCACTAGCATCATTATGCAACATCTCCGGAACCTACAACAACAAATTTGTGTAAGGGACAGTGGTCTTAAAAAAAATTTATTTATACATTTATGAATTGTTCAGTGAAAATTTTTATTCAAAAGGCAGTACAATGACTCAAAAAGAAATGGTTAATACAAATCATTTTGTAATATATATAATCAATCTTAAGCATTTTGTTTTTTGTGTTATCTAATAACTGTTAATTAGTTCATAGTTCATTTTAATGAGATCACTATTTTAATAAATGACAAACGTTATTAAGGTTTGAATGACATTGCAATATTTTTGCTGCTCAAAAATCAATTCAATTTATGTTTCCTTATATAAAAAATGCTTGAGTTGAATAAAATTTACTTGAACAGACTGCTAAGTGCTAAAAAGCATAATTACTTTTAATGCACATTAATGTTATACTCACCATGTCCACTAGTGCAACATACAAGAAGAGACCAGCTGTAAGAGCAAAGATCCACATGACCACATTTTCAGCATAGTGACCAATCAGAATGCCTGTAACCAGTCCCAGATATCCCATCAATGCTGACAGCAAGTTATAGAGAACTGCTTGCTTCACAGTCATCCCTGACTTTATCAGAACCGCAAAATCCCCTAGAAAGTGATGGAGATAAAGTCCAGTTTAGTTTTAGTAATGTTCAACTTCAAGTTGATTTTTGCATATGGCTCTTTTACAGTAGTGCATTGTCTCAAAGCGGCTTAACAGTGTTTTAAGCCAGAAACACAGTGGCAATAATTGAATTTTTCTTTTTCTTTTTAATGAAGAATGGACCAAGGCTTAGTGGTGGACTCATCCTCCTTAAGCAGCTGGACAGTGTTAACTGTCTAAGACAAAAACAATGTACAGATTACGTATATGCTTGAGTGTTTATTTGAAAACCAGGTGCGTTAGATTAACAACAAACAAACTGATTAGTAATTAAATTCTTGTATTCCTGGTGGAGGATGAAGGTAATAAAAGGTCTTAATAATGAGTTCAGGCAGCCGAGTCAAATTCCCCGTTATATTAATTTAAGGTAAAGTATTGTCTAATCTACGAAAACTGATCAAACTGAAAAATGAAAATATGACCAGTTAACTGCAGCAAAAATATGTATATGGTTTAAAATGGTTTGCAAAAAAAAAAAAAAAAAAAAAAAAAAAGTAATATTCTGATAGGTTCCCTACATAAAATTTTATCTAAATACGAGAAAGTGTGTAGGGGTAAGGCAACACTAATTTGTGACTCAGCTTAAAGCAACAGACTTCTTGTACGCACTTATTTCTTGTAGGTGGTACAATGCGCACTTAAAACAGACAGAAAAAAAACCCACAAATGCATACATCAATACAGCAACTTAATCAACTAGCCAGTTTTCTTACCCAGCTCATGTGGAAGCTCATGACAGAAAACAGCAAGTGAAGTGCTGAGTCCACTAGACAAACCCTTTGTAAATGCTGCTCCTAAATGACAAAGACAGTATTGTATTGTCTGGTTCAGGTAATGGGCTGACAGTAAACATATTACTCAGCGTAAATAAAACATTGTAATTATATCCCAGCAGCTTACCTATAGCCAATCCATCACTAAAGTTATGTAAGCCATCCCCCATGAGGACCATCCAGGCAAGGGTGGCGACCCCAGCATGTCTGAAGTGTTGCACAGAGTATGAATGTGTAGGTTTATGAGTGTGAGGATGGTGGTTCTGCGAGTGGTGGTGATGTAAAATATGATGATAATTGTGATGATGGTGATGCTGTCCATCTGACTGGCCAACAGTGTCATGGAAATGGGAATGGCATTTGTCCTCACAATCCTCATCTGTGTAGTTGCCCTGAGATAGCATCACTTCTTCCTCTGGAAGACCTTGCCCCCATGTATTGTTACCATTTATGCCTGAAACAAAAATTACGTTTATTTAGAAAAGTTAACTAAACGAGTTCTGTTGATGTATTTCCTGAATTCAAGACATAATATTTAATACATAATATTCAATATTTTTTTTTGAGTCGGATAATAGCTCCAGGTGTTTACAGGATGTTTTCGTGACCCCATTACTATACAAAATAAATTACTATTGTAATTAAGGTTTATTTAACCATGCTCAACCCCCCCCCCACCCCCCGGGCAATGTGAGCACGTAAAGCTTGCACTTCTTTTTGTTACAGCATTCCTTGCATATTTAAAAAATATATTTTAGTTTGTTCGGCTGCCTACAATAGAGTGCAGCCTCTGTATCGACCAGGATAACACCATTACTGCTGTAACCCTGCTGTAACTTCATCTCTGTGACATGGTGGTCATAGCACTGTTTTAGTCCACATCATGTGACATAACTTCAGTCACTGTCTGTAAAAAAGTTCGCATTTTTGCGTGTCTGGGTGGGTTTCCTTCCATCTCCCAAAATATTTTACTATATTATTTAAAAACTATACAAACATTTTTATTTAGTGTGCAAAATTACATGTAGCTAGGCAACAGCCAAAACCAGCCAAGGAAGTATGTGTTCCTCGTATCAAATAAATAATATAAAAACAAACACGAGAGATACAAAGAAAATATAAACGACAAAAATGAGGAGAAGGAGCGACACAGAGAACACAGAATATTCAGTGGTGCACTCACACTCTTACCATCTACTGTTTTGACATCTAGATCAACCGGCACTGAAAGATGCTGAGACTCAGAATTTTCGACAGCCAAATCCAATCTCTTCTGCTCCTATAAATATGTTAATATATGTGTCACAGTTAGTAAATATCAGTTTTTATTTTCCTTTGAAAATGGATATTTTCTTAAAAAAATAAACAGTGTCTTTATTTATAAAGCACTAACAGGAAATGTTCTTAGTCATTATTCTAAGACTCAATAACTGGTTTGTGACAAAGGAAGCAAGTTTTTGGTGATGTTTAACTGACCTTCTTTTTTTTGTCTTTGTACATTTTTGCAAGTGTCAGTACATGCTCAATAAGAAACATAATGTAGACTCCACCCAATGTAGTCAGCCCCATCCATACAGGCCTCATCGAATCATCATCAGCATCATCATCATGAATGTGCTCGGAACTTTCATGTATTCCATGATGATGTTTGTGGTGTACCTGGGACTAAAAAAACAGGAGGCTAAAAAAAATTGACAAAAAATTGATGTCAATAAGTAGTAAACACGGTTAAGTATTTACATGAGGTATTAGGTGCAGAAGAGCATCTCCACTAAGTGTGCCGACTGCAAGGGCGACCAAAAAGCTTAGTAGGAAGTTGAAACAGACTTTGTTGATAAGTGGAATTAAGATCCCGCCCACCAGGGCTAGCACGCTTATTATAGTAACAGCCAAAAATCCACCAATCCAAGCTGCAAAACACATAGCTTTGATAAGTAAACAAAAACAATCATTAAATAAGCAACAGCAATACTAATTTTTTTTAATTGCTTTCCTTCCTCTCATAATTTGTAGAAATGCAGACTTTAAAAACCCCTGGCACATTTGTCAGAATTTATCTTGTAGAAAGACTTTGCTGGGAATTTAACAGATGATTTCTAATGTTGTTGCTTAGTGCAAATGGCTTAAATGCTGTTTTTTTTTTTTACAGGCCATGTATCCCAAAATACCTCAAAACCGTTTAATATTTGACAATCATTTACAGTAACTATGATTATTTGCCATTTTTAAACTTTTTGTATTTATTTTTCGAGATTAATACTATCTATGACGTTGCTATCTACTACAGAATATTATATACACACTGTGGCTTAAAGTAAAAAGTAGTTTGTTCACTAAAGTAGTTTGTTCTCTTAATGGGTTTTATTATAAAACACAAAGTATTAGTATTAGTGGTCAGCCAATCCTGGCATCGGCCCTATAGAATCTCATAGTTTAATCTTTAATTTGAAGGGGGGGGGGGGGCATTGTCATTTAATATGACTTCATAAGGAATAAACTAAGTTTGTTGCATAACATACAGTCCATGAAGAAAGTACTAACACTTCTACACAATACACTTACTGGTGCTTAAAGGGATCCAATTCCAAGTCAACATTTTTGAGTGTATCTGTTGGAGTTTTCACAAATTCATACAAAAGAGCAATTTTGCCACAAGACACTAATGATGGACAAACAGGCTTAGCTTGCCATTTGTTACATACTTCATGGTAGCAGTGTTTAAATGTGGTTGAGGTGTGTGGGCCGCCTAAATTCTTCCCCACCAAGTTAATACAACCACAATTTTACAGACTCTGTTTTGTGCGATAGAGCACAATCAAGTTAGAACAGAAAATGTGACTTGCCCAATATGTTTCCCACAAATTTGGAAGCATACAGTTGTTAAAACTGCATGGCTAGGCACTCAGGTTTATACATAAAACTGAATAAAATCACCTACAGTCAAGAATTAAGAGGTGCGTTCCAAAACCTTTATCCTTATGTCCTATGCTTACTACAGATATTTGCATTATAAGTAATGCATTATTTTTAATTCTTAATAGCAACATAATGGAAGTTGTAATCATGGGCATTTTTATTCTACATGAACTGTAGACAAGCAAGTTTTTATTCGTTCTACAAGCAGATATGTTTTAAAAGGTCCTAGAAATAGTATATGCAGATAAAAACTTACCTATTTGAATAGAGTTAATATTTTGGCTGTCAAATGTTGAACCCTGACTGTGATTATGTGGGCAATAGTTTCTGAAATCTGCAGGAGCAAAGCATTTTGAAATGTAAGGTCACATATTACAATGTTCGGTAAATTCTATGCACTGCATGTGGATTATTCAGACCATGCTCTGATTGGTTTTCAGAATGCAGAAGGCAGGCCTGCGAATCGATCTGCACAAGGAGACTGGGGCAAAGGATGCTGAAGTCATGCAGCGAGAGAATCTCTTCTGGTGACATACCATGTGCCTGCAGTATCGTAGTAGCATTCTGACACTAAAAAAGAGATACGGTTAAGGAATAATACAACAAAAAGCATAGCATTTAATGTGGCATTGTAACACTGATCTTTGTGTTATAGACAATATACATACAAAATATAAATGTGCAAGCTGTGGCTATACTTAACAGCTGTTCAAATTACATTACGAAAACAAAACAAAACTAACATGTGGACATGGTTGGGAACAGCTGGAAGGTTGGGTGAGACTATATCAAAAACATGAACAGTTAACAGACTCGAGTATTATAGCCCAAAGACTTGTCAGTTAATATTTTAAGTGAAATAATACCATAGTAAAAAAATACTTTTGTGCAAGATAGTTAAGTAACATTTTACTGTAGAACTCACTACAGGCAAGAAAAAAACTATAGTTTGAACATTTTTGTTGAAGTACAGTAAGAGTTAAAATACCTTATGACTGTTATTGAGACCCATTTGGCCATGATGCTCATCATAGTTTCTGTAGTTCACATGGAAATTGTGGTGAGCATGTAACTGGCTTTTCTTCATAGAATTAGATTCAGAATGTTTGTTACAAATTGGGTCATTCTTCTCCACACCAGAACAATCAGCATTATTCTTGCTGTTAACAGACTCCGTGTGTGTTGTGTTATTTGACTCCAAGTGTGTGTGGATGTGCGAGTGGGCAGAGTTGTGCTTGTTTTGATGGTGCTGCACTGTTACATTCCTGATGCGATCCAAACCCAGGCTCTTTAGTAACTTCACCAGACCGGGTAATGAGATGGTTCCATTGTCACCATACTTCAGAAACAGAGTATGCAGATGATTTTGTTGTGTCTGTACTGCAAGAGGGATGTTTGTGTTCTTGAAAAGAGTGTTACAACTGCCACTCATGACCAACAGGCTAATCCAAAATGCCAACTGAGATGACATAATTAAACAGTATTGCCTGGCAAGGTTCATCTGCAGATAAACAACAATTTACAAACACAGATAATTTCATGGTGTTAAAAAAAAATCAATACAGTGTAGTATTACAATATTTATATCTATGTAATGTTGCCAAATGTATATTTTAAGATCTAAAAGTTGTATTTTATATTTATATAATACTCAAGAACTTTGACTTAACAATGTTCTGTGTTAATTTCATGCACTCACTATAGTATAGAAATGTATTTTTATAATTTTGCTCATACAATTAAATAAAAAATAAAAAAAAATTATTTTGCTTCAGTTAAAATAAAAGAGTAAAATGCAAAGTATTGCAAAATCCACAAAAAAAGTATATTACCATACATTGAACGAAAGCCAAAATGCCTTATTAGAATAGTATCAGTGCTTGTGTGAAAATTCCCAAACATAATGTCTATTACACACTGCTCAAAAAATAAAGGGAACGCTTAAACAACATAATGTAACCTCCAGACCTCCATGGTATAATAATTTTGATTTACATTTTGATAATTTTTATGTTATTTTGTTCTCAATACATTCCACTGTCTACTAAATAAAGATTTTCAACTGAATATATCTTTTAAATAAATATTTTATTCGTTTAGAACTAGGATGTGTTCTTTTAGTGTTCCCTTTATTTTTTTGAGCAGTATATATTCTAGTTATATGCTCCTTATGGTACATGCCCTGTACTCTGCACAATGAGAATAAAGTTGAATCTAATATAATCTGATCTACACTAATCAGATACATTTGACTTGGTCATTATGATAAATAGGAAGAGCAAAACAGTTTGTCCCTGGTTTAAAATGTGTACATGCTTTCTGCCTGTTTGCAGAATGATAATGAACAGCCTACGTCTGCCTCCTCGTTGTTGCGCAATTTCAGAATGGCCTTCGAGACCACGCCCATTTTGTTACGTAGCGACTCAGTCTTTGTCGTTGGCCTCGCAGAGCACAACAAGGTTCTACCTGTTTAAGCTTCCAGAGATAAATTTTTATACTTGTTAAAATTCGGACACTATCAGAACAATGAAGATATTCCTTACAACGTTTTGTTTGGTGTTAAATCACCTGCTTATCTCCTTATCGGAGTCTGAAGAAGCTTTCTGTCCAGGTGGTCTTACAAACGCTGACTGTAAGATTAAAACCCCGGCTTTTCATCAGGATTCAGGTGGGAAATATATTTTAACTCGAACTTTGTTATTTTAACTCGAATCGCAAATCCTAATAAATCGTAAATATTGACAGTAGAACGTTTTAGGAAGCATGTGGTTCTGCACGTAGGCTGGTAGTGATGATTCACAGAAACACAAAGTGCACTGTCCAGTTGCTCTCTACAGCTCATGTGATCAGACAGGATAAAAACTTACGCAGATATACTTGTCTTTCTAATTTATTATTATTAATGTGGTGTTTTATTATTTCATTTAAAATCAAATACAAAACACAATTTAAATTATTTACCTAAATTTTTATATATATTATGTTATTATTTGAATAGATTTTTACCTACAAGTTTGAATGAATCTCATTTAGCACTACAAGCATCATTAATGCAATAATTTAGAGAGCTGATTTAATGGTATTTGTAAAAGATTCTTGCAACATCAATAGAGCTTAAGATTTTTTACAGGATCACAGCTATTTAATTGTGCATCTTGGCTTTAAAGTTGTTATTTTTGTATTTTCTTGTATCATGACTTATTGTTACAGTTAAAATGTCTTAAAGGGACCAGATACTTGAGTTTTGCTTTTCTTCAGTGATTTCAGTTAAAGTTGTTCAAAGCAAAAAATTATACCAGGATCTTGTTTTAATGTTATGTTCGTGTGTTGTATTAGTAACTTTGTTTTTTTAGAAACTTGTTTATTTTACTACATATTTAACTATAGACAATAACCAAATGTTAACCGGGATGGGGCAATCTTTGCATGTTACTGTATACTCTATTACTTTATATATTGATAATAAAAAAAGATATCAGATAAAAAAGATATCAGAAAAAATTGATAGCAGTATAAATGAATGCGATTTTAATGAATAACATTAAAATCCCAATATATGTAGAGAATAAAATTCAAGTTAAAGTTTTAAATAAATATTTTTGTCATCTCACCTCAGTATCTTCCGCTTCCTGCCCATAGGGGAGAATGTTTCAAGCACTAGCAGATACACCCAAAACTGGGCGCCAATCCGTCACTGAGCTCAGACTGACTCACACAGACACACACACTATATTGGGGCAATTTAGAGCAACCAGTTCACCTTAAATCCATGTTTTTGGACTGTGGGGGGGGGGGGGGGGGGGGCGAAGATCCTGGAGAAAACCCACGCTGACATTTTATCCACTTACTGGGAGAATATGGAAACTCCACCCAGATTGGGATTCAATCCTGGATCCCCAGTTCTCTGAAAGGAGAACTACTACCAAGGCAGCGTGCTGCCCCAAATCTCATCGTATTTCATCATCTTCTGACAGACACACATATACACTATATAGGGGCAATTTTCTCTAGGTGAAATTTTAAACAACCAGTGACTGTTTTTACCAAACCGGACCTATAAACAGACGTGAAGCTGAAACCTCCACAATGATGTTATTCATGTAGGCACTTCCGTTTTTGTGTGTATAGTTTGTTACGAGCAGCTGAAGCAGATGTTAAATACTGGAAAGCTGCAACTGTTTGATGTTCGAGAACCAAGTGAGTTTAAAGAAGGAACCATTCCAGGATCTATAAATGTTCCACGTGAGTCATTTAACACACATTTCTAATTTACTGCATTTTGGACTTTACTTAGACTTTTAAAAAAATTAATACTATTACGTGAATGTTTAACATGGAGAAGTCGTTGCAATGTGAAGTCAAAGTGTTTTTTACACTGTGTGCTTGTGTGTATGTATAGTTTCAGAGCTGCATCAGGCATTTACACTGACTCCAGATGAGTTTTTACAGCGTTTTGGAGTTTCAATGCCTTCTAAACAGGACTCTGATTTGATTCTATATTGTCAAAGAGGGAGACGTAGTTTGACTGGACTGCACACCTTATACGAGCTTGGATTTAGCAGGTATATCCTCAGTATTAGTAGCAATCATAAAAAATATTATTATAAAGAATGAGTAAATGTTTTTTCTCATTCTTTACCTTCCCTCAGGGCACGTCATTATTTGGGTGGTTATGAGGAATGGCTCCAGCGTGAAGTTCAGTAAAATCTCATCGCTGATCTGGGATCAGTACATAAACAGCACAGCACATTTTTTAAACAGGAATTTCCCTCAAACTTATTCTGTTTGCATTGAAGATTTTACTTGAATAATGTGAATGTACTGTAATGTTTACAAAAATATCCCATAGAATTGCTACAGGGACGTGTGAAAGAATGTCATACAGTAATACTGGATCATCAGTGGAATCCTGTTGCACATCTGTCTATTTTTTAAAATTTCAGATTAATAACAAAAATTCTATATTTAATTTTAAATAAAATATTAAATTCATCTGAAAGTTGTAATGTATTAATATCAAAGTGTGATATTGCATTATAATTATGGAAAATCACGTATTAAATTCCAGTTGACGTTTGAAGATTTCCTGCTGGTTAAACTGGAATCTACTGTGCAGGGTTGAATGAATCAGAATGATACATCTACAGATGTAATTTAGTCAGAAAAGGCAATGGAAAATAAATGGTTGATTTTTTAAAATGAAAGTGCATTAAAGTGGATGGAGTGATAATGGGACTCCAGTTTACTTCTACAGGACAAAGACATGCCAAGTTAGGTTCATAAATGGTCTCCAAAATAGTGGTCTTCTGAAAACATATGTATTCTCTAAAGTGTTGTATAGAGAAAGCAAAAGAAACAAAATAGAAAATGATGACATCACATGACTATATACATTATTGTCAGACATACATTGGAAATCTGTGGGCAACACACTTGGCACGTATAACCTTCTGAGATTTTGAGACCTTAAGACTATTAGTATGTTTTACTGATATAAAATCAGATCCATATCTGTAAACTATATATCCCTTAATGGAACGCTCTTTTAGTTTTCATTCATTCTCTTCCGCTTAATCCTCTATGAGGGTCACGGGGACTTCCCCATGCCCATCCAGGGGAGAACTTCAGGCACTGGGCAGATACACCCAGGACAGTATGCCAACATATCGCTGGGCACACACTCATTCATACAACCACACACAAATACACACTCTGGGGCAATTTAGAGCAGCCAATTTACCTTGAATCCATGTTTATGGACAGTAGGAGAAAACCCACACAGACACAGGAAGAACATGGAAACCAGCCAGATTGGCATTCGAATCAGGAATCCCCAGCGCTGAGAGGCGAACATGGTAACCACTAAGCCATTGTGCTCTTTTAGATTTTATTAGGTTTAAAAATATAAAGTAAATCAAGTTTGGTAAGAAAAATAAAAGAAGTCAAATCATTATGACATGATATGTAAGCTTTTAAAAGCATAGTGGAATATTGCATTCTGGAGATATTAAATGTATCATAATACACAACTCTTACATGCAAAGGTCAAATGCACACTAGTTGTAATAAACTAGAAATAGTTCTATAAACTATGGGTTTAAAAAGTAAAAGTATCTATCATCCCAATAAGTACTGTGTCCTCAGATGGCATTTAAAAATACAACCCCTCCAGTTTTTAACATGCTAGAACTGTACAGTTAAATGTTCATAACTGAGTATATAAATGTTGCTGAAGCTCATATTTTGACTGACATTTGTCCTGCTGTGCACTTAAAGGTCCCTTGCACTTGACATTGTATGTCAGTCTATTGAGCTAAAACTCAGAGCTAAAATTTGGTCATGGTATAAAAATCAGTTCCACAGTGGAAGAAACATGACAGGGTTTTATCATTGTGTTGGTTCTAAAGTGTTTTTGATAAATTTCAGCTAAATTTATTATTAATTCTTAACAGAATTAATTCTATTTAGAATCATTACATGCTTTCCAAACTTAACCCTTGTATTATGTTTCGGGTCAATTTGACCCATTTCAATTTTTGTGTTGACCAAAGTGCAGGTTATCCTTAC
>JAOUQT010340937.1:0-12866 GCA_025769995.1 Xyliphius kryptos | reverse complement strand
TCTAACAGCTGCTACTGATACTGAATAGCACAATCAATCTGTAACGCTGCCTACAGATGTAACTAGGTTGGAGATAAAATCTCAGTGGAATTCCGAATATGGCCCTGGTGGTCTGTAAACAATAATTAATGGAATAGAGTCCATAGCCTTATTTTTCCTGGTTTCTAAAGATATTTTTGTAAACAAAACCTCAAATGAGTTTAATTTTTGCTAAGGTTTGTGTGTGATGGCTATATTATTATTATTTTTATTATTATTATAGATTACAGCTACATCTCCACCTTTACCAGTTAAACGAGGCTGCGGTATGTAATTATATCCAGGAGGGTTAGCTTTATTTTATACTATACGTATACTCATCCAGTTTGATCCATATTTTAGTTAAACAAAGTACATTAAATCCCTGTTCAGATATAAGTTCATTTATAATAAGAGATTTTAGAGACCTAGTATTTAATAGTCCCATATTCCGGTCAGTGGTGCAGGCTGTATTATCACACTTGTCTAGTTTAATATGTATTAAGTTATTATAATACACTTTTTGTATATTTCTATACGTCTTCAAATTTCTATATTTTAGTTTAAAGTACTTACTTAACTTATTATTGTTTACTGCAAATTCATTATTTTTGAAAGCATCTTTTTCTTTTTTCTAGTACTGTATTATAGTAATTAGCTGCTAAATGTGAACCTGATTCCAGATAAATTTTAGGCAAGCCTCAGAATGTACAGCATTGGTACCATTTCACAGCCTAAAGCTTTGCAGTTTTAAATCTAAATCTGTCGTCTTTTGAAAGTTTAAACTTGGCAAATAACTAGGGAATAACAACTTGACTCTTACCCTCAGACTGACTCAAGAGCCAAAGCTCATTTAAAATTTACACACACAAATTGGGCATAAGCCTGTGCTGTATCATCGTACAAAGCCAGAGAGAGGAAGACAGTTTAGGCTTTCAGAAAAAAAAGTGACTTGAAAGGGATTTTCAGGGTAGACAGATGAATGACTCAAACAAGGGAACTGAGAATGACATCCTGTGTGTCAGCTTCCACTATAAATTTCATCTCATCAAGCTACCTGAAACTCAAAGTCAGCTAAAAGCAGTTATGGTGTTCACATCATATCACAGCCCGTACAACTGGATCTAAGCAGGTAAAAAGAGTGTTTGCTGGAAATCTTCCCAGAGATATTGACAAAGGCTTTGCTTTTATTTGATTAAAATAAATGGAATTAGCTTTAAAGCCTGGCTCAGTTTTCTATCTAAGACAGAATAAATCAAGATGTACTGTATTATTTGAGTTTAAAAGTTCAGGTTGGAACAAGAATAAATTATAAAGTAATTTAATGAAATGTAAAATGTCTAGAATTAAAACAAATTAAACTAAACTAAAATCAGGTGTAAGATAAATTATTAATCTGGTGACCTTCATATGGATTGCTGGGGTATGTAGTTTTCTGCCACTGCTGTTTTATGTATTTTAGTTTTGGCATATTCAGGGGCATCTGCTGGTGGCACATGGTACTGCAGAGTTATTCACCATCACTAACATCATTGACCTTAATTCTACTGTCACACCCAAATTCAATTTGCGTGTGTATTTTATTAAAAGAAAAAAAAACACAATAGAGTGCATATTCCATGAAAAGTAAAACTGTTTCATAAAAAGTTAAATCTTGCACTAATGGAAGTTTTTTATTTGGAAAGTACAAATTATTTTTTTTTTCTTTTACAGTAAAATAAGGCATCATGTTACCCATCATGTTGATTTTGTAAACATTGTTTAGCCAGGTGCTAATGGTTGGGCTGTAGATGAAAATGTGCACGTCATGACAGACACTTCTCACATTGAAAATACTATTGGTTTAAATGTATTTAAAGATGACATGTTTTGGAAAACCCACTTTTTCTGTTCTAGTGCACATAAACATGGGTATCTGTAAACTATACATATGCCACTAAGACTTCATCAGATTGTCTAGAAGAAATCAATTAAATACGACAAAATTTAGATCATAAAACATATTGATATATTGATTGGAAATGGTACAGTATTACATTATTGACAATTCTTTGGTTTTTTGTAACCTCATGGAGTGTTAAAAACCTTACTCTTGGTGTGATTGTTGATCACTGCTGGGGAGTTTAATTATGATCACAATCTATCTGACTGTGAATTGGTGGAGTTCATATATGGTTTGTGTAAGGTTTTCCAGTCTGTTGAGCATCAGAATCTGAGGTCATCAGTAATATTCTTTGTACATTTCCCTAAACCTGCATAGATTTTTGTTAGATCTCTTTTATTTAAATAAAACATGACATTCCCACACACGTGATTGTAATTAACACTTAACTCAAATTTGACCCTAAATTATCTGCTAATAATAAATGTTTATATTCTTTTGCCACTCGTCATATAATATTATTTTATTCTTAATAAATAAGACAGGCAATTTTTTTTTATTATTGGTTCTGTTAATCTTCACCATCTTTCAGATATCCACATCCACCAGCTCCCCATACAGCTTCAGTATCCATTCCATACAACACATGACTGGGAATAAGACTCGAATGAATTGCTTTAGGATTGACAGTTTCATTAACAATATTTTGTTAGTTTAATGTCTGTAAATTGAACTTTCTCCAACAATGGGAAGGCTTCCACTTGATAAGCATTTTCGCTTCACTTGCCATGTTAATCAATCCGTGCTCACTATAGGTAAGCGGCAAGTTTAAATAATAACACCAAACAAATGCTGGCTGCTCTTCTTATTTTAAGTAGACATGAAAGAAAACAGACCCATAAGTAAAGAAAGTAAACTAAGCGTTATTTTCTCAGTAGTCAAACATCCATGATTGCTTCGTTGAGACGCTTAGATTATGTCATAGAAAACAAGTGTGGTTGGATTGTCTCATTGAATGTGCTTCTCAAAGTTCAGAACCACTGGAATAAAGTTTAATTTGATTGGAATATGCCACCTGCAATATGTTCCTAATCTACTGATTGTAAGAGCTATTTTAACTTGTGGGAACAAGAATATTTCACCAGATTAATGATTTTTAATTTTTCATGTTGCACAATACTGACATATAGAAAGGTTTGGAACAAGCTACTGTATTTCTAAACATCCATTCAGATCAGGTAGAGCAAGGTCATAAGCTGTCTATCCATTCCCACCTAGCTTTGCCATTAAATTTAGCAATTATTCTCCACTGAACATGAGGAATAAGAAATAAGCTGGGTCAGAGCACATCTAAAGCGAAGTTTGTGGTACTCTTGTGGAGTGTGTTCGGATTTCTGATGTGTGTCCGCTGAGATAAGAGGCCAAGAGAGCATTTAATCTCTGTCTCTATGAAGTGCTAGCATGGGTATGATGGTGTGCAGAGCCAGATAGTGCCAAGCACT
The DNA here is from genome assembly GCA_025769995.1 of Xyliphius kryptos. NCBI lineage: Eukaryota > Metazoa > Chordata > Actinopteri > Siluriformes > Aspredinidae > Xyliphius > Xyliphius kryptos. The sequence goes on along the minus strand of JAOUQT010340937.1, from coordinate 9,464 downwards.
TTAAATGGCGTCCCAAAATATTTTGAAAGTTAGAATTCAGCACTCAATACAAATGTGTAGCTTGTCACTGATTGATTCTTGACACTTTTAAACACATTTTCAAACAAATAATGTAGCATGCAATTGTGGCTTCACTCCCCCAGGCTTTCTGTTATGCTAATGATAGCTTCACTTGATCTGTTGCCGCAATTAAATTTATTGTGGAGGATCTCTGAAAAGTTGAATATGCATGCAGAAATTGAGCACACTAGTAAAGGAGCTGTTCTCCTTCACCCAAATCAGTGAGCGCATAATTTAAGTAAATGATAAACAGAATACGAACAACATTAAAATGACAAAAATTTTAATTATGGTTTGAACTTTTGATCTTAGATTTGAAATGGCCTTCTGGGCTTTTGAAGAAGCTTTTTTTTGCATTGAAGACTTGCTGTTGATTTAAAAATAGAACATGTGCAAAAAATATCATCTGATTTAAATTGGTGTGTGAGGTCCGTCTATGGGATTAGGGGTGTGGGTGTGACCAAAGCACCCAGAAGGCAACGCACCGGGCCATGATAAATGATCATGTTTTATCTGATGTGTTTTAATGTGTTTTGTTAGTTGTGCGAATGTTTATGTGTAGGTAGTTCATTTGAAATTAGTTCATAGTGCTTTAATAAGGATTAACAGGGTTAATGGGTGTGTGAGTGAGTTCTGTGACTGTGTGTGTCTGGCGGTGTTCTTTTTAATAAAAGAGCATTTCCTACACACTTGGTGTTTGCGCCCTTGTATTACGTCACAGGTGGTTATTATTCTCTCAAACCACAGACACGAAAAATTTGCAGTTCCAGCAGAGAATAAAGCTACAGTTCAACATGCACACACATTTACAACTACTGAAAATTTATACTCGCGAATCAACCTTTTTAGCAACGTTTCAGATTCTCTAGCGACTTTGTTTTTTAAAAAGTGACTATTGACAAATGTAGAGAATTTTTTGGTGTTTTTGGAGACTTGGAGACTCTGGCGTGAAAGCATATATTGTCATCTTTTACCATCATAAACGAACAGCAGGAGCAGTCATAAGCTCTGGCTTTTAGTCTCAGTCAGAACAGATCAGCTGCTCTGCATCCACACAGCTACAAACCCCCGCCGCTGATACCCCCTCTCTTACAGTAATAATAATAATAATAATAATAATAATAATAATAATAAATCTAAATGTGCCTTTAGTAAAATAAATTATATGAATGAGGAAGATTTTCAACCACAATAACAAATTACTAAATATCCTCACATTAGCTATGTTTACAAGGACACAAATATTTGGAATAAAAGGCCGGAATATTCAGAATATTCAGAATATTCTGATTGGATTAAACTCAATAGGAATGAAAATTTATTCAGAACGAGAGGGGTGGTTTATGCTGATCCTTATTCCGAAAGACGTCCTTGTACACACTTAATCTAATAGAGATTGAAATATAATCTGACTGCGCATATGTGGCAATTCCACGATTGATGGTTTGTTTATAGCGCAGGCGAAAGTACGTCTTCTTCTGTGCTTTACCCCACTGTTCGTATTAAAATGTTGAACAAAGATTAGTGCATGTGTACGCTTGTCATATTCGGATTCAAATTTTTAATCAGATTAAGAAATTGTACGAATGTAAACATTGCTATTGTCTCGTCCACTGTTGTTTTAAGAAATAGAGGCCTGTTTCAATGACAAAAAAACAAACAAACCAAGAATCACTTTCTCCAGTTGATTTCCATGTTTATTATTATTATAATTATTATTACTATGATTATTATTAGTGTATTATTATTATTATTATTATTATTATTATTATTCAAAATTTATTGTTTTCCCATACGTCATTCCTCTCTCGTCTTCAGGGTCAAATACATGCAAATAGGCTGTTTTATGCAAAATAGGCAATGACATCCTTTAGCGACTTCTAGCAACTTTCAGGACAGCCAATAACAATTTCCTTACTGAGAAGTTGGCAACACTTCTGGTTTGGTGTTCAGGATCAAATCAGGAACCTTAAAGCTGATATGCTGGAATGGAACTGCACAGAAAAACATATAAAAAATTGTCATCCTAGAAACTTTACTACCCAAAATTAAGGTATCCACATATGTATAAATATAGGTGTACATAGTTACACTGGTGGACCAAAGGAGGGTAATTGAAATGTATATAAATTGACCTTTAGAGTGGTAAAATGGCTGCCCTTGAAGTAAGAAAAATGTTTGAGTTAATGATGCTTCCTCCAATAAATGATGATGAAGCTGTCTAGAGCAGAAAAATATGATAATGTGTCCTGATTAGTGCCCTTTTATTAATGTACTTTCAGTATTTAAGTGTTCAGTTATTGTGCCCCTACTTGACAGTGTCCCAAAGAGTGCCCTTTACAAAGAGTTCCCTTACAGTTGTTTACAAAATAGTTCCAAACTAGGTGCCCCTTTAATTGAGAAGTACCTCTCCAGTGGATAAAAATGTCATGAACTTTAGTAAAGGGTTTAGTGTGGATGAGAGAATGTGGGGAATATTCCAAATAGATGCCCTCCAGTGGATGAAAGTAATGTAGTGCCTTATGGGATAATGCACAATAGAATAAACTTGACATTTACGGCTCGTACATTTTCTGAAAGAAATATCTCTTGAGGTGCCCACTTACATGCCCTTCAGACTAAGAAAACAGCATGAAGTACCCTTGCATTATGGCCAATTATTTAGGATTATATATAGTTAGGGTTGTGCTCAAATATCTGTTTTGAATTCTTATTTTATCCTTTAAATTAGCTTGTGTAAGTTAACTGTATTTAACAATGAAAGCTTATAAATTCTTGTGAATTAGAAAATAAAATTGAAGCACTCTTTAACACTGTTAAAATAGTACACCTTCTCTCTGAGAATGCTGTCTACCACTTTTTCCAGCTCCCTCCTTGATCTAGCTTCTTCAATATCTAGCTTATTTGCATAATTATACAGCACTATTACATTTCGAATGCAGCCAGTCTAAGCCCACTAGTCGGTAGACAGATTTAGATTTTAAGGGACAGTACATCAAGTAACTCTGGTCGACCTAACCAATATGGGAGCTTGCTTAGCTACCCAGATTCTACAGATCAATGTTTTGTCGAAGGGTTGCCATTTTTTCAATTTACACAAAAATCTTATTATTTAATGAGACTCTTACAAAATCTTAGTTATAATCTCCATGAGGTTAATTTCAGAGTGTCCTTAAAGCCTTATTTGCTCAAAGATAGTTTCATTATCATGGCTTATACTAAATTTAGAAGATGTTTAAAAATGGATTTAAGAAAATTGGTGTGCCACCAGAATACATTTGACTATGGGAAGATGTGAAACCCGGGATTATATCATACAAGCCAGAGAATTCTGCTAGTGAAGGCCCAATGTGAAGATAAGGTGAAAAGACATTTATTACAGCTGATAGGAAGCAGATCTTGAGCCAGGAAACAATGGTATCTGCAAGAGGGTCCTGCAGACAGAACAGATAATCAGAGATGAAACTGCAGAAAGGAAAACAAATCCTCACAAATACATAGCCAGACAGAAATGCTATGGTTTGATTTAATGCTGAGCTGATATAGTGGAAGCAGATAGGAAATGTGTATTTTCTCAGTGATAATATTTTGAGAATAACAGAATCACCATAAAATGTATATAGAATGTTTTTGGGGGAAAAAACATTGTTTACTCTGTGGCTTAGTGGGTGGATATATCACTTTCATGCCCTTTAAAGATTTGCTTTCTTTAACGTTCTGTTTTCTCCATGTGAAGTGATGTGAATTTGATAGTGAAACATATACCCAGTGCCCTCCACATCCACCACTGTCACTGAAAGTCTTGAATACAGGAAATATACAATATATGCTTGTCTGGTATCGCTCATGTTTTGATTTGTTGTGTCGTTTTGACAGTTTCATATTGGCTGAGTCTCTGCTTGACTCATGTCTGTCACGTTCTCCTCACTTTCCATTTTTTTGAGATATTCTATACTAAATTCTCAGTCAATCTGTTTAAATCTCTATTCTGTTAAAAATGACAGCACATATGGTTCAATCTTTTTTTAGTTAGAGCATACAGTGGTCAGGGAACAGACTCCAAAATGTAACGAACGAACATATTTGAGATGATCATGCCCCCTGGAACAGTTTTGCCAGTTCGCCTTTTTAAACCATACATGGCTAGTCTCTATGCACTTTGGCTGGAGGTTTTTGATGGTTCCTCTATTCCTGGTATACACATTATACCATGGTTATGAGAATAAGCCATAAGATCACATGATGGTTAAACACTGGCACTACAGTATGGGGCTCTTACTTTCTGTTCATTGGCATGCTGACTCACGTCAGCTCATAGCCTGTAAATGTTTCCTTATGCTGTTTCTTTGCGCTGTGTCTTTTTTACATACATAGCATGGCATCATATTCAACAGCCATTACCGATTAGAGAAGAACAGAGCTGGAATCACAGATCATCTTACTATATACAGTATGTATATATGAAGCTTAGCCATGTCTTAATAGATAGGTAGAGGGCTGGGGACCAAAAGATTGCCGGTTCACTCAAGGCAAGTCAAGGCTCAAGTGCCATTGAGCAAGGCATTCTAAACCCCATCTGCTCCCTGTGTACAGTGTAACGTTATAAGAGGTGTATGCTGAAGTTACAGCTCTTTTCTGTATGAACTGTGTCTTTTTTTGACATATTTTGTATGGTGTAGAACTTTTGTGTGATATGAATAATCTAACTTGTAATTGTTGTATGTGTCATATGGATTATTTCTGGCAGTATGCTAGCTCCAGTTACCTTAAATTCAGGTCTACAGGCACTGGCTCTGACATTCCAAATAAATGACTAAGCATTTTGTAAGTCACTCTGGATAAGAGCATCTGCTAAATGCAGTAAATGTCTGAGGCCTAAATAAGGCAAGCCTCCTTTGAAATTATCAGTAAAGAGTTCTAAAGCTAAAGGCACTAAAGCTGCAATGTCCTCTTTCTCTTGCCCAATTCTTCTTGTTGGAGACACCACAGTTTTATCTACTGCCACTGTTACGTTTGACCCTCTCCTATGTATTCAGGCTATGACATCTGTTCTATCACAAAGTCTGTATATAATTCAATTCAAAATTTAATTTAATTCAAAATGCTGTGGCCAGGATTCTCACGCCCACTTGTAAACATGCACTTTTAAATCCCTGCATGGCTTTGTCTCAGTTTATCTCTCCCGCCTGCTGGCCCCCTACACTCCCCTGCGCTCACTTAGGTCCTCTGATGCTGGCCTGCTGGCTGTCCCTATATTTAGGCTGTCCTCATCGGGTGGCAGATCATTTAGTGCGGCTTCCCCCCACACTATAGAACTCTCTTCTATCTTCTCTGTCTCTTCTCTTCTACATTTCAAATCTCTTCTAAAAGCATATCTAATTAACTCTGTCTTATGTCTCTTTATGAAATGTTCATTTATTTCTCGATGTGAAGCCTAAATGTGTTCTAATGATGTGCACCTGATGTGATACACCTGTGTGTAGTTTTAGTCATTTCAAGTAGAAATAAATGTGGAGGTAATCTAATTTTTCTTCATCAGAAAGTTTCACATTTTTTGTCAACATTAATTATTTAGTTATATTACTTGTATATTGTATATTCTGCATGTCCAAATATGTTAAAAACTTCAGAAGCTTTTATAGAATGTCCTGCATTGTTTACATGACTATAAATGGCTCACAGCTAGTCAGTCAAGAGAAATATTGCATGCTTAAGTTTTCATATTGAGTTTTGCCCAGTAGTAGAAGTATGACTTAGCTACCCTACCCGCTACCTCAGGCTGTCCAATACATGTAGACTGATTTGGCCATTCTTTCCCACTACCAAAGATCCTCTTTACCTGTGTCAACTCTCACTGACTCACTTCTTCTCACTCTCTAAGACTCCCTAAGACTCTCTTGACCAACCCACTCCCACAGGCTGATCAATGCCACAAATTCGCTTGACCATCTAAAAAGACCCCTTACCCTTATTATCCTCTCTTCCACAGAATCTTTTTAACTGACCAATCTTTCCTAGTTAAACAGACACGCATAACAACACATTCAACCCCTGTCCATTCCCCTATACTTAATCAGCGCTGTTTTCAAGAGACTTGATTGACTTATCCCGCCTACACAAGAAGACATATGACCACTCCCACTAAATTAACATAGACACACTTGACTAATCTTGCCCACTCACATAGTCTCAGTAGAGCAATTCTATAAAAATCACCCTCTGAATATCAAAAGACAGTGATTATCAGAACCATAGATTCAGTAACATGGACAGCAGAGAGTTTGATTCTGCTTATACAGGGAGGCAAACACATTCGTACTGCACATCAATAAAGAATTGTTGTCAACTTAACAATTTCCGACTTGATCCATCTTGCCCATTCATAGTCTCACAGTATGTTTATAAATTAACTGTATAATTATCTATTTTCAGTATGAATATTAGTAATATAATGTATAAATAAGTTCACTTTTAGAAAAGCATTTATATAATACGATTTATATAATATAAAATCATGTATATTTCTTTGCAGTTACCATGGTGTCTGTGTTTGAATATTTGATGTTACGATAAAGAACAGACAGAGGATAAAGTTATCTAAAGCCTCATACCACATCTGCTGAACATCAGATTTCTAAATCAGAGATTTAAAAAATACTCATAGCGTGGCTCAAGTCTTGATAAAGGACAAAGCGGTAGCTTGGCTGTGCTTTAATTTCCCAATCTTATCAATTATCCAGAGCCTTAACCGTTTAGCCACCACTGTCTCTGTTACACTAGCAGACTTTTATGAGTTTAATCACACTGACTGATTAACATGTCCATTGATCCATTACTACATCATATCATGCTAAACCAGAGGTACACACTTTTATAGTAAATAATACCTTATCAAGCTCGCCTTAGCTAACAGACATCTTTTGAATTATTTTTTTATTTCAAACTGCTTGTTTTACAAGCAAGTTGGTTAAAGTACTGATGCCTAAACATCTGTTCATATTAACCGTTTGCAATTTTATCTTTCTTATTCCACAGATATTTTTGACAAGTGAGAAACAATATGAGTTAAAAGGAACAAAACTCAATTATATGACAATTATCAATTTACATACAATTACCAGCATTATGAAACCGAATAAATTCCAAAGGGTTTTGCTCGCACTGTTCAGTAAAACAAGAGGGAATTAATTACCAGTATCCATATTTTCTTGTGATGACCCATTCATTTGATGTATCATTTCACATGGTCTGGATGTTGGAAACGGCCAAATAAAGTATTAAGTGAGCCAATAAATTAAGTAAGCCGATTTTTTTGCCTGTAAACGAATACAGTGATATTGAAGTTGCTCTGCTATTTTAAAAGCTATATTTAAATTATTAAAAATTGAGCACATAACCATTAATATTGGTAGTGAACCATTCATATTGCTATAACCTTTTAAACAGAACCTCATTAAGAAACTGACTGCCTGATAGCCATCTTTAAGTGATTGTTTTAGCCCTGGTGGAAATAGATGTGTGATATACCACCTTTAAAAAACATATTTAATGCCTGGATAGCTCAGTTGTGTGCTCTGTTGGAAAAACCAGGAGTGTTATAAACAGAGGTTTGGCTCACCAGGGCTTCAGCAGCTGACAAGACTTTGGGATGCCTAGTCAGATTATCCCTATTTTACAGAGCATATATGTGCAACCAACCATTGCAAAGTCACAACTGTGGATTACAGAATGTACCACCTTTTAATTTTCTAGTTTTAGCCAATGATGATCTTAACTGTCCTGGGCCCAGCCATCAAAATAGCCCAGGCAAGTGAATTAAGAAACTTCATTTATTGTGTAACATGTACAAATGAAACATTTATTTCAAGCCTTTTCATAGATGTGCTGTCAGGGTCTCATGAGCAACCCCATACCATCAGAAATGCAGGCTTCTGAACTTAGCGCTAATAACAACCTGGGTCATCCTTTACCTCCTTACTCCTAATGACACAGCATCCATGATTTGAAAAACTTCAAATTTTGATTCGTCTGACCACAGGACAGTTTTTCATTATGCCACATTCCATTTTAAATGAGCCTTGGCTCAGAGAAGACGTCTGCGCTTCTGGATCTTGATTAGATATGGCTTCTTCTTTTAACTATAGAGATTTAGCTGGCAACGGCAGATATCACAGTGAATTGTGTTCACAGATAATGTTCTCTGAAAATATTCCTGAGCCCATTTTGTGATTTCAAATAAAGAAGCATGCCTGTATGTGATGCAGTGCCATGTAAGGGCAAAAGGATAACAGGCACCCAATACCGTTTTCTGGCCTTCACCCTTACACACAGAGATTCTTCCAGATTTTCGTACTCTTTTGATGATACGATGGTATGTTCAAATTCTTTGCAATTTTACACTGTCAAACCCCTTTCTGATATCGTTTGGTATCGTTTCATGGATATTTCCCTAGTTATGTAGCTGAAGAATGATCTATTTCTTGTTATTATGCCATGTGTTTGTTTATAGTCAAAGGGATTTAGTTTGAACGCATGCAGTTGGGGCATGCCTGTAGCTATCTCTGTGTATCTCACCAATATATTGTTAGTAGACACATTTATGGTATATCCTAGCTTTCCATGGGCTACAGGTCTGTCATTTCTTACACTTACTTTATGTATATACAAGATTTTTGTTGAGGCATCCAGTACCTCTGACTGAGTGAAGGGGTTGTGCGTAAGATCAATAGTTCCAGCATGTGCGTTGCATTGAAAATTGCATGGAATTTCTAAAATCCTTAATTAGATTGGCCTTAATGCACCAATCAGAGAAATTAAGTTTAAAAAGACCTTTGCCAAGGGCACTGTCACACCTTTCTAAAAACATTCTTAATGGTCCTTTTTGTATTTGATCCGGCATACCTACACATACGAACATACAGGATCGATTAGGCTTCTTTTGCTTTCTTTGCATATTAAAATGTATTAGATATTTTTAAATATAGCTTGGTTTTGTAGTGTCTGTTAAGTGGTGTTGTAGTCTTCTACAAAGTAATCCCTTGCACATATAATTATATCAACTATAAATCAATTTTAAACTTTTTAACAATACACTTTTACACGTTTTAATGATTTGTAATAGTGTATAGCAGCAATGTATTTATATTAACAAATGAAATAAATGTAACATTTTATAAGGTCTGAAATGATATCAAAGAAAATTAAATATAATGTAAGAAACTTCTTCGTCTTTCAGCCTCTCCCTCTATAAGGGGTCGCCACAATAAGTTAATCCTCATTAAAGAAATTGGATCATTCATTTGGCAAATATTTTATATTCATATTTTACGCAACCCTCACCATTTACCCGGGCTTGGGACCAGCACTAGAAATACACTGGCTTGTACCCAGTCTAATGGCTGGTT
>JAOUQT010340918.1:0-12868 GCA_025769995.1 Xyliphius kryptos | reverse complement strand
TGTGTGTGTGTGTGTGTGTGTGTGTGTGTGTGTGTGTGTGTGTGTGTGTGTGTGTGTGTAAGTGAGTGTGTGCCCAGCGATACTTTGGCGTCCTGTCCTGGGTGTATTTGCCCAGTGCCTGAGATGTTCTTCCCTGGATGGGCATGGGGAACTACCTCACGAGAAGACAATGAATGAATTACCTTCTTTAGACATTCCTTTAAATGTTCCTATTTATTAAAACAATAAGGCTTCATTTGCGTCATTCCTAATAGGCTGCCACGATTCGTTCACGTAGTGGATGATGTATACCACGCATTCGTCAGAATGGAGCCGGTATGCCAGGTATAAGCAAATTGAGTTTATTTAAGAACAGGGAAAGGCACAAAAACGAAGGGAACGGACACCACATGACTTCAAATGAACAAGTACGGGGACTAGCGGAAATATGGGCTATATGGTATACTATATACTAATCTAAAGCGACAATAGGGTACAGGGAAACAACAAAGAAATTAAGGAGTGCCAAGGAATGTGAAATGCTCAGAGGTGTGTGTTATTGTCAGTAATGTCACGGCTGAACAAACAGTTTAGCCAATCAGATTTAAGGAGCAGAACTATAATGTACAATAACAGATGTAGCTGAAACACACCGTGGCAGCAGATGGCATTAACCAGACGCCAGCTCACAGGTATTTATGGTTTTCCTGACCGTCGTGCCAGTTCTGAGCCGCTTCTTGCTTTTTGTCTTACGGCTCCCATCTACATCAACACTCTTGTTGAAAACCAGAAGAAGAAGGAGCACCCTCATTCCACATTTTTTTTAGTTTTTATTCTTTACAAACATCACTCCAATGGCTTTTACACACTAGAACCATGATACATCCATTTGTAAAGATCAAGCTGCTTCAGATTTTATTCCATAAACGCTGTTGAACTTGTGTGTTTTTCTGTATTCTGAACGCTCGCCCGCCGAGATCCGAATGACGCTCGAGTCTGAGTGACACAGTGTGATGCGATCCAAGTTTTGATGGACTCACTTTGCCACCATCTGTCCTCTGGTTGTCATAAACGTGTTTGTTCCCGTTCATGGTGTGAGGCCAATAAAACCATGCAGCTCACACAAAAAAAAAACACAAGTTTGAGCTCAAATGATTTCCCACATCTCCACAAACTGAGCAAACAGACGAGCCGTGCTGGAGCTTAATGAGACGCCAGGCAGAGATGCAAATCCCGCTGTTGGTTTAGTTTGTTTTCCTACTTTGCAAATAAGCCCGAGGTTATGTTAAGCTTCCGGCCCTTGACTCTTGTTCATAAATAATTACTTTTCCAATTTAATGAGCAGAACTTCACTTAAAAAAACTTATATCTTGAGCATCAGTTAGAACAACTTGGGTTTTATTTTATTTATTCATTTTTTTCCCTGTACATTATATTTTAACTAGCGGACTACCCGTGCTGCTCTTTGGTGGCGAACCTGATGACAATGTGAAAGTTGAAAGGCATTAGTTTTTGAAAGAGTGATGGCTTTGGAGTTTATAAAGCAAGCAAAAAATTGTGAGGGCTTTGGAATTTATAGATAGATAAAGATTAACTAGCTGTTAGCTGTACTGCGCATGGCTGGTGAGCATCTTTACGGCCTGTTTTATTGTCGCTCACTGATTTGCTTATTTGGCAAGATAACTTTCTTGTAATGTGTCTTCATTTAATTTTTTGGAAAGCAAAGCGGTGCTGCGGGATCAGACACATTTGATCAGCGGTCCTCTTTGCTGTTGCAACTCGTAGCATGCGTTCACGTTGCTCTTTTAGCCACTTTTCTGACATTTTCACTCTACGGCGTCTTTGCGCTTCGGTATTACGTGCTTTTTCCCACTGCAGTCTCTTCAGCAGTTGATTCTTCAGTTTAGGTGCCGTGATACACTGGCTGCGTAGGGCTGCTGTTAAATATCAGGCACAGTTAGAGAGTAGAGATTGTGACACTGGGCTCTGCTTGTTCAGGAAGTGGTTGGGGAGGGGTACAGGGGTGGACCCTCCCTGCATCATTTCCTTCACTCTACCTGCACAGCAATCGCTATAGAGATGACACACGCCAGCGCCCTGCGTCATGCTCTTCATGGTACCTGCATGCTAATTGCTATAGAGCTGACACACGCCAAGCGCCTCACGTCATGCACTCCACCCGCCAATCACTATAGAGATGACATGCACCAAATGCCCCTAGTCATCCCCTAAACTCTACCCACATGCCAATCGCTAGAGATGATACAGGTCAATATGATACTACCCGTGCGCCAATTGCTATAGAGATAACACACACCAAGCATCCGCGTCATCCCCTCCAATCTCCCCACGTACCAATCACTATGGAGATGACACACACCAAGTGCTCCATATTATACATAACTGTGAGTCACACAAACTCACTTTAAAACCTTGAGGAAATCCTTATATGTTTTGTCTGAACTTTCTGTAGAATTCCGGTTGTATCTGTGCAGGTACATTAGACCCGATCAAAAGCTGAATGTTGACATGATGAGTACCGGCTGCAGGGAGCATCCCGAGCATCAGATCACCTTTCTGGAGCACGTTGTGGTCCGTCTTCTGATTGTTCACCCGCGCAGAGGAGATCTGGAGATCAGCCTGATCTCACCATCAGGAACTCGCTCTCAGCTTCTGGCTAAAAGGTGAAAACAGCCTGTTAATCCTTATTATTATTATTGTGGTTTATTCACAATAATACACAACCGCGAGTGTTTTATTGCTTTTATAAAACGCTTACAAAAACTATGACAAAAAACAAGGTTTGATTCATAAATGTGTTTATTAAAAGCTAAATCGTTTGTAATCTTCTCTTCCGCAGCGTAATCTAGTCCGGTTTTTAAAATGAACGCTGATTGCTGAGTAACGGGTTTCCGGTTTCTCTAGCAATGAAATTCTAGTGGCCAGATTTCAGAATGCTGTTTACAAAAAAACAGGAAAACATTGATACGAATGTGAAGCACTCAGAGGTGTGTTATTGTCAATAATGTCACGACTGGATAAACAGCTCAGCCACTCAGATTTAAGAAACAGAACCAACTGTTTTATAAGAGCAAATAATTACTAACTTAATATTTAAGATCAGTTGAAAGTAATGCTTCAGTATTAAGAATGCTGTTGCCTTGTTTTTATTGCGAACATGTTTTTCAGGTTGTTGTAACATTTTTTTTACACAAAATAAGGAAATAAAAGCTCAAACTAATCTTTCTGTCGATTGTAAAGTTGCCTGTCAGGTTCATGCAGTGACCTTGGTGCTGCTGTTCTTCTTAAATTGCTTTGTGTTTTTGCTGTGGCTCCTTCTCTTATTATTTATCACTCACAGAAACAATTACCTTCTCCAAAGAGCTCACTTAAGCCTTTACCAATGTGACCAGAGACAACAGACTAATGGTGCAATTCCTTAATCTCTGCTTTGGTCAGTCACGTGCACCAAAGTCGGGTGTGATGATCCTCTGTCTAGCACAAAACATTTTTCCCGTGACATTTACCGTGTTTTAGTCACGCAGGAAGTTATTCCCATCCCCGCTTTTTTGTGATTGCGTCGTAAATGACCTGCTTCTGTTCATATGTGCGCTCGGCGTGTGAAGTTTTATATGTGGTTGATGCTGAAGCTTTTTTTTTAAAAGTGTTAAGTGTAAGTGTCCTCAAAGGTCAGAGCAAAAACGTTTCATCTGTAATGTTGAAGTTCAGCTGGATGTTTAGTTCGTTTGCAGACTTTTCAGCTGGAATTTTGTAGCTCTGTCTTTGGTCTTTGCTCCGCAGACTGTTTGATAACTCTAATCAGGGATTCAGGAACTGGGAGTTCATGACAGTGCATTGCTGGGGAGAGAGGGCAGAGGGGACGTGGACCCTGGAGATCTCTGACTTGCCCTCGCAGATCAGAAATCTGGAGATACTTGGTAAGGATGAGAATCAGAGCAAAACATCATTATGGTAAAAGAATTTTGTTCAGCAGCTTTTCTTTCGGGCATTCGAGGTTCCTGTGATTTTGTTTGTTCAAACAACATAATAAAAAACTCTGTGTGTACGACTGCAAGTTAAGTTCACTCTAGTTCACGCCCTCGTTCCGCTTATATTATAAAAATAGGAACAATAGACAAAATTGTTGGGTACACAAAATAAGGATATAAAATTATTAATATTAATATATTTATTTATTATCATTACATATGTTTTTTTTTAATAAAGAGAACACTAAAACAACACATCCTAGATCTCAATGACTAAAATATTTCAGTTAAAAATCTATTTAGTTGATAATGGAATGCGTTGAGAACAAAAAAAATAACATCAAAATGATCAAAATGTAAATGTAAATGATCATCCCATGGAGGTCTGGATTTGGAATCTTCAGTGGAAATTCCTCAAGACAAGTTTAAATGAGGCTCAGTAGTGTGTGTGTCCTCCACGTGCCTGTATGACCTCCCCACAACGCCTGGACATGCTCCTGATGAGGCGGCGGATGTTCCCTCCATGTTTCCTGGTGTACTGGCCCGTCTCCTGGTATCTGCTCCATGCTCTGGACACTGTGCTTAAAGACACAGCAAACCGTCTTATATATATATAATTATTGTTGTACAGTTAGATATGTGTATATAGGTGCACTAAGTTTTACAGGTACATACACACTTTTTTTATATAAAAATGTCCAAAAGATAAAAAAGACATTCTAAAAGTGCCATCGCCACTAACCACACAGAGATAATAGAGGAGTTGTCGGTTTTTTTTGTTGTATGTGTGTTGTATATTTAGATTGTGCATTGTTCTTAAATTTAAATTAAAATGTTAATTCTAAAAAAAAAGAAATAATAGGCCCAAAACACATTTTTGTCATGATTCTGTTCATAAAGTGTAAAATCAATATTCAATATTTGTTTTACTCTTCAATATTTGTTAGAAAGTCTCTTCTTTGATACCCTTTGAAACTTTGCCTTAGTTAAAAAAAAAGCGTTGTTAAAAGTCTCTCTCTCTTTCACAGGTAAGCTGAAGGAGTGGACACTAATTTTGTATGGCACAGCGGAGAACCCGTACCAATCTCAGAGTTCTCAGCACTCTCGTTCCCGGATGCTGGAGATCCCTAACCCTGAACCTTCACCCAGCGCACCCTCCCAACCTGAGGAGGAGGAGGAGGAGGAAGACGAGTATAATGGTATAAAGAAACTCAAAATTGAACTTCAGTGAAAATAAATCTGTAACAATCAAATTATATTAAAAATGTACACATTAAACTGATATCTTTAAAATATTCAAATCAAACCTCCCCCATCGTCCTGTGCCAATAGGTAGACACCAAGCGGCACGCGTTACCCCCCCCACACACACTATACCGGTGTGCCAATCGCTAGACGCCAAGAACCTCACGCCCTCCCCTCTACTCTAACCCTGTGTCAGGCTCTATAGAAATGACACACACCAAGCACCTTATAATAGTTACACACAAAATATCGAAATTAAAATTAAAATGAAGTCAAAATTTTAAATAACTTTTGGAGCTTTAGGGTTTTGAACAAATGAACATTTACATTTTTATTTATCTGGGTAAAAGTCATTAGTGATGGAAGGTTGTGTGACATGTTTATTCCTGGTTGATGGTAAACAGCTTCCTGCTGTGGGGTTGGATTTTAGGGCCGTGTCATCCGGAGTGTGCTGATCAGGGCTGTGATGGTCCTGATGTTGAACACTGTCTCAACTGCGTCCACTTCAGCCTCGGCAGCTTCAAATCCGGGAGGTAAATCTCCTCAGCAAACATATTAACCAATAATCAGTCAGTTACATCATGTAGCAGTTCGTCCCGCTGCGTGTGTCTAGTTGGATGGAAGCAAACCAGACTGTGCAGGTGATGGAGAACAAACCAATCATAAAAGCAAGAATACATCATGTATTGGTCTGTGTGTGCAGGCGGTGTGTCAGTCACTGTCCGCTGGGCTATTTCGAAGACAGAGAGGTGAGACGGTGCAGACGGTGTCATCAAGGTTGTGATACGTGTGTGGGACAGGGTGCAAACAAGTGCAGCTCATGCTGGAGGGGGCGCTACTTCAACACAGAGGAGAAGTCTTGTGTGCAGAGCTGTCCTGCAGGGTTCTACCATGACGACGGTGAGTCAGAGATGAAGAACACGACGACCCTGATTTTCACACGTAGTAAATTTAAAGTTGTTTAGAAGATGGGGTTGATCATTTCTGCCACCCCCCCCCCCCCTTCACCCTGTAGCTCTGAGGCAATGTCTGAGGTGCCATAAGAACTGTCGGATGTGCCTGCATGATTCCGACAGGTGTACGGCCTGCAATGAAGGTTTTAGGTAAGAGAAGATTTATTTAATCTGTTTTTGGTAAAACTGTGAGTTTAGGTTCAGCCTTCAGTGAAAACAGCGCTCGGAATGTTTGGATTTGGGTTCCTGTCATCTGTCTGCAGTGTGTGCCGTCTGTCTTTCTGTCTCTCCTCAGCCTCAGCCCTGAGAACGCTCTTTATTTCCAGCAGTCAGAGAAAATCATCTGTAGTTCGCCTCGAGTCAAGACCTGACGGAGAACCTTTAAACACTTTTGTTTCTTCGTTCAGAACTTTGACTTTGTTTCGTTGTGGCAGTTTTTAGACTTTTCGAATCCTAAAGAACATAACGATGTTAATGCAGCTCCATTTTTACTCAGCTTCAGGCCCAAATAACCTCAGGTACATTCCTGAACAAAGAAAGATCGGAAAGATCAAATGGAAGTTAAGAATTTCTTGATCCAGTTGTTGTTATTTGTTCTTAAACAACTTCACTGTGCAAAGTTTAGAGAATTTATTTTAAATAAATGAAATGTTTATTTTTAGAAGACAAAGTCTGACACTTGTAAATTTATCAAATATAATATACTAGGCAACCTGCAGCGCGATGTACGCCGCATTGTTCAGCCCCTCCCCCAGTATAACGCTGTCACTCCTATTTCTGCCTCGCCATCATAAACTCCAGAAGTATTCGTGTAGTCCGCGTATTGTTGAGCAGACTGTTTAACTCTGGTTCTGTGACTAAGAACGATGGACAGCACGTCTCTGAAGGTACCCACGTGTCACGAAGTTCGAGAGCAATGATGACATTTTTCCAGAAATATGTGAATGATGGAAACAAACAGTTACCTGATGCATGAATTTGTAGAACATTGAAGGAATTGGTGTTTCATGTGAAGTGATGGACATGTTATATTTTGTTGCAAACAAAAGGGGGTGGGGCTTCATCGTGCATATTCCCTGGTTTGGCAGGGAAAAGGAGGTGGGGCTTCGTCATGCGTTTTTCCTGATTCGCTACAGAGAAGCAGATGAATTGTCGTCGTGCATATTCCCTGGTTCGGCAGGGGAAAAGGAGTGGGGCTTCGTCATGTCTATTTCCTGGTTTGGCAGGGAAAAGGGGTGGGGCTTCATCGTGCATGTTACCTGGTTTGGCAGGGTAAAGGGGGTGGGGCTTCGCCGTGCGAATTCCCTGGTTCAAGGATTTAGTCCTTTATATATATATATATATATACTGTAGGTTTGTGATGGAATGCTGGTGATCTTAACCATAAGACAAATCAAAGAAAACAAAAAGCTTTAAAATACAAACTTAACAGAAGAAAGACTTTATGAACCCAAGTTCAAGTCATTTATTTATACAACCCTTTCTACAACAGTGTGATGTCACAAAGCAGCTTTACAGAGTTATGAGACTGAACCTCCAAAGAGCAAACTGAAGCAACAGTCACCTGTTTTAATCCACCTAAAGATTAAAGATGGAACATGATGGTCATGACAAAAAACCCAGACAAACCCCCAAAATCACAACACAGAGAGGATATTATTCTTATCATTCCTTTTTTTTCTTTGTAGCTTAGCAGGAATGACCTGTGTTCCAGAATGTGCCAGTGGAACCTTTTTCAACCTGGAAGAAATGACATGCAGCTCCTGCCATGTTTCCTGCTCCACCTGCACAGGTTGTTCCCTCTACTCCCTTTTTCTGGTGCTCATTTTTTCGTCACTGCTTCTTTATTATTATGTTGTATTTAGGAATGTCAGTAAAAATATGTTAACAAATTAATTAGGCAGTAAAGCACAAAAGGGCGGGGCATTATTGTGAATAAATCACAGGAAATTGGGGTTATTAGACTACTGGATTTTCTTTCTCGTGATTTATTCACAATAATACACAAGCTAGAGTGGGGTTTTTAAACACTTACAAACACATTATTTATTTATTATCTTCTGGTTAATTCTCTACTAGGGTCACGGTGGGGTTCCTCTACCCATCCAGGGGAGAATAATTTGGGCGCTGGGCAGATACACCCTGGACAAGGCGCTTATTTATCGTTGGGCACACAGCCACTCACACACACACACACAATATATATGGGGCAATTTAGAGCACCTTGAATTCATGTTTTTGGGCTGTGGGAGGACCCGGAGGAAACCCACACAGAAACGGGGAAAACATGGAAACTCTCAGAACACCCAGATCGGGATTTAAACCCGGAATCCCCAGCTCTAAGAGAAAACAAGGTTTGATTTATAAAAGCTTTATTCATAAAAAACAAACATTTAAATACTGCCATCTATCGTCCAAATTACAGAACACATTTTATTAAAAAAACAACATCAGAAAAACAATGTATTGTGTATCAGGCATTAATCCGAACGTGAAGGTGGTGTGTTATTGTCAATAATGTCACGGCTGGACAAACGGCTCAGCCAATCAGATTTAAGCACCGGATTGATCCGGTTTATAAACTGGAGTATAAGATGATCAGCGTATGTATCAGAATTAACGGAGATATAAATAATTCATTCATTATCTTTCGCTTATTCCTTTATGAGGGTCGTGGGGGGGGGGGTTCCATGCCCATCCAGGGGAGAAAATCTCGGGCGCTGGGCAGAAACACCCAGGACAGGGCACCAATCCATCGCTGAGGACACACTCACACACACAGCCACACACACATACACACACGCACACACACACATACAGGGTGATTTAGAGCATTCAGTTTACTTTCATGTTTTTGGAATGTGGGACAAAACCAGACAACCCGGAAGAAACCCATACACATGTAAACTCCACCCAGATAGGGATTCAAACCGGAAATCTCCAGCGCTGAAAGGCGAATGTGCTAACCACTAAGCCACCGTGCCGCCCTGCTATAAATAATATAAATATATAAATAATTTGTGTTTGGTTAATAATTCTATTTGTGCAGATAAACCCAGTGTGTGTTTTAACTCCTGACAGCGTGTGTACACACTGCGTTCTTCATTCACTAAACACACATTAGTGTTTTCAAAATTTTAAACCATCACTTTGTGTTTCCACTGATTTAGGATCAGGAGTCGAGGACTGTCTCCACTGTGCGCAGGACTTCCTGCAGCAGGAGCGGCGGTGTGTGCACCAATGCAGCCCCGGGTATTACCAAGGCAACAGAATAGGGTTCCTACAACAGATGTGCCACAAGTCAGTCTTTTTCCCCTTTTTTACAGTTACTACATTAAAAAATTCACTATAAAAGCTTTATGTAAATCTTCCTTGGTGTTCCACAGACGCAGGTGGATGGGAGGCTAGATTAGGGTTTCTATACTTTTTCTGGTTGTATACTTCAAGTTAATGGCACTGCCGGCTGGAGAAGCTAAAAATGTGTTCTCTTTGTGTGGAACCCTGTGGGTGTTTGGTGTACTCACCTCAGACACACAGCGAGTAAATCAGGTGACGTTTGCTTTATTAACGTCGCCTGAAGCGTAGAGGAGATTTAATGGAGGGCCGCGGATGCTCGGCTCGCCGGGAAGTTTGGACCGGCTGTAGATTTATATATTGATGTGTGGAACCACACAGGACTGAAAGGCTGATGAGACCAGACAGGCATAAAATAAGGGCAAGTTTGACCCTGAGGAAGGAGATCCAGAGCAGATCACCCAAATTCATGGACCACTTTCCGAGGTGGCAGCAGACAACAAAACCAAAGCACTTAGAAGCCATTTATTTATTATCTTGTGCCGAATACCTGCGAGCTGCGCGGGCATGTTCTCCAGCGCCACCGACCCAGACTGCCGGCTGTCACTGAAGACGAAGTAGAGTGGACAGGAGCATACGGAGGTTCCAGTGGCCATGGATGTAGCCGAAAGACACCAGGGACATCGTGGCCATCGGGGCGGGAGGATGGAAGTGCCAACGGGGACCGGGATGGCACACATGTGGCACTACGCTGGAGAGGTTACGTCAGGAGCTTGTGGGCATGGAGGCAGGAAGACATCGAACTCTCTCCATCTTTGTGTGTGTGTGTGTGTGTATGTGAGCCGTCACTCTCGCGTCGTTATCAATTCACCACCACGCGGATTCTAGTCCCAAATGAAGTTCTTTAGGATGATTTAAGACGGGTTTGCAGGTTATTTCTGACTCATGTGCTCTGTGTTTATCAGATGTGAGGAGAACTGTGTGAGCTGTCAGGGACCGGGTTCCAGCTGTACTCAGTGCAAAGACAGATACAGCCTGCTAAGTGGGACCTGCATCATCGATGCCACGTGTAACAACGGTACCTCTCCCATATTCCACTCTCCTGTTCACAATTCTCTTTTTAAGAATAATGAGATATCATCATATTCTGTATGAACTTCAAACTTTAAACCTGGCTCTTCGCTGAACTCAGTCAGCAGCAACTTTTTTTATTCTTGCAAAAGCTTCAGTTTTAGTTCCTGGAATCTGGAGCCTTTTAAAAGAAGAAACGCCAGCTGCCCTGAGAGGTTATTCATCGATTCTGTGAAGCGGGCCGGGAAACTTTTTTTCGGGTCTGAAGCAGTGCCCACAGCAAAGCCGTGTGACGTTCTGCTTTTACAGCGGAGAGCTTTTAAAGTCCGCTGGAGCTTTTTTTTCTGCAGAGAGATCGCATGAACTTACACAGGCTGCAGCTCCCAGACTTTTATTACTGATGGAGGGAAGTGAAGTGGAGACAGAGAAATATGCAGAGGAGGAGAATCAGGGGCCGTAATGGAGAGCGAACTCATTAGAGCAAAATCTGGAGATAAAAAGCAAACTCATGAAGATTCATTAATAAAGAGTTCGGATCTGAACATCCATTCATTTAAATGAAAAGAGTATTAAACATCACGTATCTGCGCTGATGGGATGATTACACTTTATGTATGGACAGTATTTTAATATATTATTATGATCATCACAATTAAAAAAGTGGGGCAAAAAAAGTATTCAGTCAGCCACTGATTGTGCATGTTCTCCTACTTAGAAAGATGAGAGAGGTCTGTCAGTTTCATCGTAGGTTCACTTCTACTACGAGAAAATCATTTCCTGGATGTTTTTCTCATTGTGTCTCTCATAGTTGAAGTGAAACTATGGTTACAAACCTCTCTTATCTTTGTAACAGAAGAAATTGCACAATCAGTGGCTGACTGAATACTTTTTGGCCCCATGAGAGGTGGTGGAGGTGAGGTGATGGAGGTGAGGTGGGGAAAAAGAGGTGGTGGAGGTGAGGTGGGGAAAGAGAGGTGGTGGACGAGAGAAGGGGAAAGAGAGGTGGTGGATGTAAGAGGGAATTTACTTTGCTTTACTTTGAAAACCCCTCCTCACATGAGAGTAGAAAAGTCTTTTATGTAGGATTACATAACAGCAGCAGTGAACTGACCAGGCTGACCGTGAGGGACACTGAGGGGAAAGCAAAGCGCAGAAACACTGAGAGGAAGAGGCGCAGCATAAACGAAGTATTTACAGAGACAAAGGATTATCTCGAGCTCTGACTGTTAAAAAAAGGGGGTCATTAAAGCTGCAGATGTCAGTGAACGTTTCGTCTCAGCAGCCAGTGATTCATGAGGGACAGAAAATAAAGTGAAATGCATTAACCTTTAAATTAATCTTCACCCTGACACAGTATAACTTATAAATGAAGGGACAGTACAACTTTAAAATTGAAATATAGTACAATTAATAACCAGTTTACAAAACTGCATGTAATACAACACAAACTGATAAAAGCACTACATGAGTCTCTGGTGCCATCTGCTGGTGATTTTTTAAAATTGCATTTGCTTAATGACGCCTGCATCAGTACAAAGATGTAACGCATAAGGATTCTCTCTTTCTTTCTTAATTCCATTAAATTAGCTTTAATGACGTGATAAATACATACATTTGTATTGTCAAAGCATTTCAAAAATTTTATAAAAGAAATGTATATGATGAAAAAGTTGTTTGATTTTCATAATTCTATTCAAAAATGTAAACTTTCATAGATTATAGATTCAGGGTCCACAATTTAAACGATTGTATTTACGTATTTATTGGTTTGTTTTTACATAATTTGGGCTTCCAGCTCACAAAACCACAAAAACAGGAAATCAAAAAATGAGAATACTGTGGAAAAATCAGGCCAAATTTTGCAGCAGGACATGAAGGTTTTAACCTGAGTGTGCCACACTAATCATCTACTAAACATTAAAAGTAGGGAACAGAATCCAAACTGCTTGCGGTCCAGTGAGAAATCTCTGGTCAGTCATGATTTGGGGGGTAACACCCGGTGCAGATGTTGGTATACTTTTTAAAATCCAAGTTCACCACAAGAGTCTAGAAGAATGTTTTTAGAAGACTCTGTGATTCCTTCTGCTGAGGATCTGTATGGAGATGCACATTTCATCTTCCAGCAGGACCTGGTCCCTGCAGACGCCGCCAGAAGCACCAGAACCTGGTTTGCCCTCACAGTGCTGGGAGTTATGGAAGCCCAGATTACCTTGATCCTTGCTGTCAGCTCTTCTTTGTTGGTGGTTCTGGTGCCCCCCTCATTTTCCACTTGAGGATACCCTATAGATTCTCAGCTGGGTTTAGGTCCGGCGAGTTGGCCGGCCAGTCAAGCACTGT
>JAOUQT010340909.1:0-12868 GCA_025769995.1 Xyliphius kryptos | reverse complement strand
TGCACACAACATTATGGGTGCAGAGTTCAAAAGATTGCTTTGATGAACATGAAAGTGAAGTTGAACATCTCCCATGAGCTGCACACTCACCAGATCTAAATATTATTCAGCCACTTTGGGGGGGGGGGTTTGGAGAAGTGAGTCAGAAAACATTTTCGTCCACCAGCATCACATAGTGGTCACTGGCAACTATACTGCAAGAAGAATGGCTTAAAATCCCACTGACCACTGTGCAGGACTTGTATATGCCAATCCCAAGACATATTGACGCTGTATTGGCTGCAAAAAAAGGCCCGACACCAAACTAATAAATTATTGTGTTCCAAAAACAGGTGTTTCAGTTTCATTGTCCAAACCCTGTAGTCATGTCATTCTTATATAATGTCTTGGACCTAACAGAAGTGGTCTGGATTGTAGGTCGCGAGACAGATGCTTTACAGCTTCACATATAAAGTTTGATAGATTAAAGAATCACTTACTAAATGCTTATGATTTCTTAAAAGTGTTTGCCAACACAAAAAATATATATTTCTCACTGAAAGATAACATTTGGATAATTTAAATCTTGAATTCCAGTATTTTGAAAATTGTTAAAATTAATATGTTAAACGAGAAACAATAGTCACTGGTTTGCATTAACACAAAAATTTATTACAGTTCTTTGTAATGAATGCTATGGCACTCCTTATTTTTTATTTTATTTTTTCTCTTCGTTTTTTCTTCCTTTCAGTTAATTAGCTTGTATCTACTTTAGTGCTGAGCACTAGAGTGTTCTCATTTGTTTGTTTCCTGGTCATATATTAGGTTTTTTTTTGTATTTATACTGTTTTATTTCACCCTTTCAACACACCAGCACTTTATGTTACGTGTTGTCCGGTTCTTGTGTTTCTGTTTTATACATTTTGTGCCTTTAATAAATTTCACTCTAACGCTAATTTACATTTCCTGGCTCTATTCAGTAGTTACATGTTGAGCATCATGCTCCCATTCACAGCACCGTGTAGTGCCGCATAACATAAAGGGTTCCTTCCACTAAGCAACGCCAATATAGTCCATTTTAATTTATCTCGGGCCACAGCTACCATTCTGCTTAATCCTGGCGCTAGCCCCACTAATATAGTTTATTATAGTAACTCTGTGATATTGGAAGGATAAAGTTATTGCCTGTCTGGGATTTGACTATGTGCTGAGGAGGGTATCGATTCCCATGTGGACTCCGAGGATGATCCATTTGGTTCATTCTTCCAGCCCACGTTTTACACTCTTTTCAGACAGGAAAAGGGTCCTATTACCTCTCTTAACTGCTGGGACCCGCCAAACGATTGCACCGAATGCCTATTCCCCTCTCAACATCCCTGCATCATCCTGCCTGTGGGTTCAATGCAGCCCTGTTGGAGTGGCTTCCCCCACCACCATCACCACGTGTCGTCACTGAGGTGCATAAAGAGACTGATAGGAGATGAGTTGTGGGTCCCATCCTCTTTTCTGTATGTCTTGTCCACCTACTTCTGCTCCCCAACTTGTGTGTGACCCCTTGGTGTAATGAGTTCTTTGCCCTGCTACTTTTTATGGCTGTTTGTTTTGTTTTCTGTCCAGGAGGCTGTAAGGGAGGAGAATGTGAGTGGGATTCAGTTAACCTGCTCTTCCCATGGCAGGTGTGACCTGGGGTGTGGATGACACAGTGGATCAGTCTACAAAGGGGAACAGATACAATTCTCCCCTAGGCACTATTCTTTGGGAGTTCTGTACCCCAGCCTCCCCCACAGAGACAGTTCAATCTACCACTGTTTCAAGCGAGCCTGCCAAATGTTTGCCGGCAAACATCTTCCTTCCTCCAGGCTTCCGAGCCACCCTGAACCTAAACAGCCTCTCTACCGCCACGAATGCCAACAACTTCCTTGCCTCTGCATATTGAATGACCGTTTAAACTGCTTTGCAACTTGGGACACTGTACGCCTCACAATCGGCATCACAGGTGGATTTCTTGGCCGGCCCTAGTCCAGAGTGGACATTAACCTCAGGGCCCACCATCTCCTCCTACGCCTCCATCTGCGTCTTTGGCAATTGCGCCTCCTGCGTTGTGCGCATAGTTTGAAAGGAATGCTAGGAATGTCACTCTTACCTTTTGTTTTGTTTCTGTTTGGTGTTTCCCCCCTCTCAGTTAATTGGCTCGTTACCTATTTTAGTGTTCTCATTTGTTTGTTTTTTGATCACATGTTCATGTATTTTGTATTTACACTCATTTGTTTCACTCTTGCAACAGATCAGCATCACTTTGTTACATGTTGCCTGGTTTTGTGTTTCAGTTTTGTGCCTTTAATTATGTTCTTACACTACTTCACGCTCCCTGGCTCCAATCAGCGCCTTATGTGCGCCGCCTCATGAGATCAGCATCATATCATGACATCTATTGTGTATGCTATGATAAGGTTACATAACGCGAACAGCAGTTGTATTGTTTTCTTGGACCATGTGGTGGACATTAACACAACTGTCTAAATGTGTTAAGAATCGTCTTTTAACAGCTTTTCAAATAAATGTTTAAATTGGTTGGCTCTAAATACAAATCAGATCACAAATGATTTCAACTTGCAAAAGCTGCAAAGTATTTAATGTTTTTTTTCCGGCTGTACCATTTTGAAATACATTAACTTTGTCAGTGGAATTTCAAGCTGGTTAATCTTTACAATTCCAACAACATAGGTTAAAATGAGTAGCAGATGCTGCGTCTTATTTCTTTCACCCACTCTTGCACTGTTTTTTCTCAAACACGCACACACAAATTTATGGCCAAAGGCAAATTTGTGTGCACTTTCCAGGCCCATCTTAAAACAGACGTGTGCCCAATCAGAATATGAAGCTAAGAAACACCCTAAACCCAAACTTGCCCCCACTTTCATGAAGTAAACCCCTTTCTAAACAATGACCTTTAAGGGTGAGTTCTTAAAGACAATTTATTATCACAATCTTACCCACTAAACCCAGATGAGACACAGCTGCTGTTCATATTCTCACACTAATTAGATGCTCAAAAATAAGTTTGAACGCAACCATTTAGTAACCAAAAACTACTGTTCACTGGATTACATTCAGTGTACACAACAACAGGGCTGCAAGTATAACTCATTCAGCACCATTTTTCAATTTCATGTTGAGGTGTTACAATGTAGGCATATGCACTACTTTTACCACTGAATAATTTCCTTATTCTTTCCAAAAATCAAAAGCCCAAACCTCTAAAACATTTAGGGGTCAAAGCATATGTGTATATGTCTACGTATGAACAAATTTACATTGACACCACTCATGCTGTAAGTTTTCAGTTAAGGGAAAGGTTAATATTTATGCTAAGAGATTTTGGACAGATATATACTGCCTACTTTTTTAAAATAGAGGAACATAAGTTTGCACAGAGCTGTGAACCCAGCCTTGCTGAATAACGAAATTAGTTAGAACACTGACTGCCAGGTTTTAAACCAAACACCAGTAACTTACTTCATGAATTTCAACAACTTATTGGTCTGGGAAAACCTTCCCAGAAAAATGAAGCATTAACCAGCCATAAACACTATGATTACAAAAGAATGAATATTCATAATGATAGTAAAAATATTAATATGTTTAATTTGTATAGTACTCCAACTAGAGTACAGGCCAAAAGTTTGGACACACCTGCTCAATCAATGCGTTTGCTCAGATTACTGCTTTGCACCCTGTTGGCATTCTAATTAATTACACTAATTAACCCTTATAGACACACCTGAATACCATTTCAGGTGACTACCTCTTGAAGCTCATTGAAAGAATGCCAAGAGTGTGCAAAGCAGTAATCAGAGCAAAGGGTGGCTATTTTGAAGAAAATGTTTTCAGTTATTTCACTTTTTTTTAAGTACATAAATCCTCATGTGTTTTTTCATAGTTTTGATGCCTTCAGTAAGAATCTACAATGTAAATTGTTGTGAGAAAAAAATGCATTAAATGAGAAGGTGTGTCCAAAACTGTACATGGTAGAATGGAAATTAAAAAGAGTATTGAATATAGAACATTCACATTCTGCCAACCAACGATTTCGGTTTGAATTATTACGTGGTTTAAGACGAGGGTACAGATGAACAAGATTAAAGTAGGATTGGGCCAAATTATGACGAGGTTTTAAAGTAAAAAAAAAATTACATTTAATCAAGCATATAATTGGAAGCCAATGACGCTGTTGTAGGACAGGAGTGATGTGAGCAAGAACTCTGCTGCTGAGCTTTGAAAGTTCAAAGACTGTTGAGCAATGAGGTAAAATGGCCATTAAATAGAGAGTTACAATAGCCAAGGCAGCAAAAAAAACCAAAGCACTGAGCAACATATTGGCATCAGTGTCAGAGACAAAGGGGTGGAGTCATGTTGCAAAGATGATGACTTTAGCTAAGCTTGTAATAACACAACACTGCAGCAAAAAAAAGTTGTTTGCTAAAAAAGTGGACTGGTGCATTAATACACTTGTTTTCTGATCAATAAACAATGAAACTTTGAACATTACCTGTGAACTCTTGTGTGTTTGTAGTCATTTGCTTTGGATGGGATGCCGACTCAGTTCTATCTCTCAGAGTGTTGATTTCGGTAGAATGAGTGAGGACGGTGGTGTTGAGCTGTCGGACACAGTTCCAAAGACCATTGACGTGCTTGTTAAGTCCATCTTTTATTCTCTTGAGACTGTCTGACATTGGGTCTAACCTGCTGCAAACACCTTCAACACTTGTCACTCGTCTGGTTATTCCTGATAACGCTGTCTCCGTTCTGTTGGCAGACTCTCGGCTCCGCCCGCAATCTTCATCAAGTTTATTAAATTGGTGATGCAGAGCATTGATTTGACTTGTATGAGTAACTGATTCATTTAATCTATGAACTGTGGTCTTCAGATCTTTAACCTGCTGTTGGAGAGAGCTCATCTCATCACTACGAATTGTAGCGTTGTACTCTGTGTTTACTGGCGATATGGTATGTGATTGTTTGTTGTCCATTACTTGGAGAGCTGCACTAATTTTGCTTTCCAGTACTTTGCTTTGTTTCGCTTCTTCCTTAGTCAACTCATTTCTTAAGGTTTTCTCCAGTTGGCTATAGAGCTCTTTTGCGTTTTTTTCTGCCAGATCTAATCGTGAATCAGTTGCCTCCTCTAGCAGTCTATGTTCCATCTTTGTTGAATTGACTTCACCGGCCAGTTTCTGATGAGCAGTTTTCATGTTCTGAATCTCTACCTGAAGGTCTGTAAACTCCTGCTTATTCAAGTTGCCTGTTGGAACAAGTTTTCTTATGTCCTGGATCTCCCGGCGAAGATCATCCTCTTTGGACTCAATGAGCTCTGCAAGACTTAGGTAGGAAGTCTCTTGCTCTTCACATTGCACTTTAACAGACATCATTTTGTAGTCACAAGCATTTTTTAAATCAGCTATCTTTATGTCCATTCCTTCTAGAATTTCTGTATTAAACACTTGAAGTTTTTCTTCAATATAAGCCTGACATGGGCATTCGGTGGAGCCAGATAAAGGAGTTGGAGTGCTCATGGTAGTGTCAAGTGATTTTGCGACTTGATTTACTTTGGTTTCAAGCAGTAAGAGCTTAGCCTCCAGTCCCTGAATTCCATGTGAGTTGATATTAATAGTATTTGAAAGGTGTGTAACCTGGTTCTGAAGCTCATCAGAGATTAGAGAAGTCAGGTCGCTGGGAAACAAAATGCTTTCGGTGCCTCCAGTCAGTGCATCCTGTGGTTGTCTGTGATTACTGGGTAAGTTCAGGATTAACTTGCTTGTATCCTCTTGTAGTTCTAGGCGCAGGTTTGTAATAGCATTCTTCATGGCAGACTGTAATTCAACTACAGTCTGAGAGAGACGTTGCACAACACCTTCGAGTTCTACAACTCGACGGCTATCATGTTGACCTTCTTGTCTTCCAGTTTCTCTGTGATCAGTCCAGGGATGTTGGTTTGCACCACTTTGTACAGCTTCTGTCCAAGGATGGGAACCAGTGAACTCTGTGTAAGACAGCTAATCACCATCAACACTATTGACAAAGCTAACAGCATCAACATGTTTTAACTATATACTCAAAACCACAATTACATATCATAGCATATATCTTAAAAAACACAAATTTAAGATATATAATTACAAATGTACAAAATATCAAAAGTGCATTATACAGGAAACAAGCATTTTTCTTTTCACTTTTAAATACCATTTACTTTACAGCAAAGTCTTACCAGGTTGTGGTTTGTGGCTGGATGTCAAATCTGGTTGTGATTCCTGGAGAACATTAGGAAGTGTCCGAACATCCTTAGGCTCCATGCAATCATGACCTTGGTAACCTGGACAACATCTCCACTCTAACTCAGTCACCTGTTTGTAGCCCACCTTGTACATGGGCCTAATATGAGCACGATATCTGAATGTACAAGATTAGAAATTAATAACTTGTTAAATAATTTCTAAATAGTTCCAAAATACCCTTCATTCATAAGCGGTATATGTCTGTTTCAGGGAGGCACACAGTTTTTTAACAAAGATTAAATGATGAAGCACAGATAATAATATAAGCACAATGACAGTAAATTGCATATTTTCACCATGTCTGTATGAGTTTTTCAGACCTCCTTAAAGCATGCTACATTATGAATTGCACAAGATAAACTACCCTCATAGGATTTTCCAGCCCAGTTTCATATGTGGGTTGTGTAAAGAAAGGGCATTTAGAGTTTGTGTGTGTTGCTTGACAATTTTCAGCTCTGAAATTATTTGTGCCAGAGACAAATCAATTAGTGAACAGACATCATAATCGGTTATTATTTTTAACAAATTAGCTATACAGTATTCCGAGCCTGAATCCTCAAAGAGACAGTGGGGAAAAAATTATAGTTGGTATTTAAAGATGAACCCCTGGAAAGACCAAGGCTCAGTGGGGAACTCAACCTCCTTGAGCGGCTGGAAATCATCAGCATTGCCAAACACACATGTGCAGATCGGGTGTCCATTGTAAATTCAATAAATAGCAGAACAATGTATAAATCCATCCAGCTTCAGGTAATGTGCACCATAACCAATCATCAGTATGGAGAAACACGTGATGTTATAATTTTGATCAGGTGATGTTGGTTTCAAAGGCCGAATTGAAAATTTAATTGCATTAACAATAGCCTTTGGGATTTATTTAAACTTGGGCAATAAATGAATGGACCGGTTTGGACTAAGAGAAAGATAACAGTAACTTAAATAACCACTTAGTACATTAGTAGTCCACTAACAATCCTCTCTCTGAACTTAAATCACATTAAACCTCAAGGGTGAATAAGAAGGAGTGTAAGAACCTAGACAGTATTCTTTCAAATGCCACACCACACCAACAAGGATCTGGCCATCAACCTGATATTCGAACACAGGACCTTATTGTTATGATGTAAAAGTACTACCCAATGAGCCACCACGACGAGTATTAGTATAATGTAATACTAATGCACTAAGTGAGGATATTTATCAGAATTTGTTACTACAGACCAGAACAGGATATATTACATAGACAGATATTAGACATAAATTCTACAGACTCAGAATGGAACACGGTGTTCACGTTTGTTGAAAATATAAATTCAACATTATACAACATGATGTTCAAGGGTTATAAATTCCCAGCTGTATATTTTAACTGAAAGTTACTGACGCTTTTAAAATGTAATACCAATGCGAGACAGCGTACGGTGTAATGACTTGGCACATAATTCATTCTGACGCACATCTGGACTGCAGCTTGGAACACTGGGCGGCAATGATTAATGCGTGATGTTTGAGAGAGAGGGCCCGACGTTATGAACTTATAGTAGCACTTATGTAAGACATCCACAAATTAACTGCCCACTGCACAGTTTGTTGTTGGCTCCTGACTCTCATTTCATAAGTCCTTATAGTTTCTTAAGTCATAATCAATTTTCCAATCAATTCCCACCGACAAAAATATAAATGAGAACATGTAAAGACACTGTGCAGAATCATGAGTATAGTATTTGGAATAGCCAGCCAACACCCATGTAGAATGACTCATATATAAAACACCGCCAACATTGTACTACCATCGATACACTGCCAGTTCAAAATAACCATCTAGGTTTAACTATAATTTGGGTTCAGCAAGGTTATGCGCCTATAGAATGAGGTCAGTGGACAAATTGAATATACTGAACCATCAGGTAATTACAGCAATGGATTTTTGATGGTACAGACATATTCCAAGATGGCAATGGCAGACTTCATCAATCTCAAGCTCAAGTGGTTTTGAGAGTCCAGACCTGAACCCCACTGAATCTTTGAAATGTGCAGGAGTGCACCAGAGCTCCAAAAGTCCACTTTTAGGCCTAAAGTAACCCTAGACAGAAATAAATGTTCTTATGTTGCAGAATTGTGAAAATGATGTCATGGCGAATGCATACATCAAAGCTAAAGGGAGTGCAAATATTATTGGGTGTGACTTTTTTTGGGGCTGGCAGTGTATTTCTTAATATAAAACACTTTATAATCCTTACTTTTTGATCTTTAAATTTGAAGTAAATGCCATTACATCTATTGTGCCTTAAATGCTTTCTTTAGATTCTTATCAGAATAAAAGTAACCAACATTCTCAGGGTAATCAGTAATGTAGTCTGCCTTCTGTTCCTAAAAGGAAATTCTAATATGACCTCATTTATGTTTTCTTCCACTTAAAGAAACCAATAAAAACTGATTTGTTGGCAAAAAATATCAGTCACTGGCTTGCCATGTTTTTGTGTTATGTTTTCATGTTTAGTTTTGAAGGTAAAATTTAAATGTTTAAGGTTTCAGTTGGGTTTTTGAAATGAAATGGGTTTGAAAAATTGAAATAAAAGTTGCACATTGTCCTGCACCGTGCTCATTTTTCCATTGTAAGTTTGACAGTTACATAGAATTCTTAATTTGTAGACTGAATCTTAGGCCGCTCTATTTTAAAGAAACCCTACTGGCAATAAAACTGTACCTCTGCATAGGTTACTGTGGAACTTACATTCCAGTTGGAGAGCAGTTGGGCAGATGTTCAGGACAGGGAGCCGTCTCTGACTCTGCAACAGTCTCTGTCATTCCCAGGACAGCGCATGTGACATTCTTGTGCACCACAAATGCACACCAGTTTCTGTGGGAGTAATTCCATTAATATTAGTTAAGACATAATATGGACAAATTAAGGACTTATTAGTGCCACATTAACAGAAAACTGGAGTGGACCATGTGGTAACAATATCATTTTGACATCATTAATCATCATCATCATCATCATCATCAATGACCTTTTGTTCCATTGTTTCTAACAAAGCACTGGTTCCAAGGTTTCATCACCACAAGTTATCTTATCTATAAATATACCTACAGTATACTATGTATACAAAAGTTTGCACACTTCTGGTCAAATTCTGTTTTTAAAATTTTAAAAGAAAATCATAATAGATGTACTTTTTAGTTCTAAATTTAAAAGTCATCATCATCATCTGTTGTCTGCATACTTTCAGTCCTTTTTACTACAGGTCAATTATTGGTTTGGTGGTGAATCATTCTCAGGACTGTAGTGGCATTCCTGTGCTTTCATCATTAAAGCAACATAAAAGAGTCTAACAAAGTATGCAATAAAAAGAAGAATAAAAGTCTCTTATAGTTAAAAGTCTAATTAATTTTAGAACTACAAAGTGTATCTGTATAGAAAGTGTAAGTGATTAAAAAAGACAGTAAAGTGTGTTTGGAAGAGGTTTATAAAGGTATAAAGGATTTTTCATTAAAAAAACAAACAAAAAGTAGCTTTTTTTTACAGTTAATAAATGTTATGCATCTTGGTTATTTAAAGAACAATAAAATAGCTTTTAAAATAATGAGGTTAATTATATCAGCAACATTTATGAAAAAGTATTTTCTGTAAAATGCAGTAAAGATCTAAATTTGAAAATAAAAATCTGTTAAACCTTTTTTAAATTACGAATAAATTATTTTTTAAAATGACAAACTTGAATGCATAACAGAAGTACCAACAAATTTTTGAATTTGATGCATACAACACATGGTGGGATGAAACAAAATTACAGCAAAAAGGTTACAGAATAAGCACACACTCACACAGACTATATAGGGGCAATTTAGAGCAGTCAATTTACCTTGGATCCATGTTTTTGGACTACACTGGGCGGCACGGTGGCTTAGTAATAAGGGACTTGTTTATAGTTTTAAAAAATATGGAACAAATATGTCTAGTGAATCTGTGTAGCTTTTAACAGCATAAAAAGCCATCTTGCTACTGTGACATATTGCTGCATGGGCTCTGGAGTACTTTTAAAAACATTTTTTCTTATTTAAAACAGTACAACGGTGCCCAGAAAGAATGCAACAAATCAATTACATGCAGAAACATGACAATGTTCTGTGGCAGTAAACTAATCACAAACAGTCCATTTGGACAATTGAAATGTGTGCTGTGATCAGATATGTCCATGTTTCAACTTGTTTTCGGGTAAACCAGATGTTTTGTACTCTGTGCTGAAGATGATAGGGACCATCCAGACTTTTGTCAACACAAGGAAAAAAAGACATCTGTTACAGCCTGAGGGGAAGTGCCTATAGCATGGGAGACTTTCATATGTATGGAGGTTCCATTGATGCAGTCATATAATGGGCTTTAAGACAGACATATGCTGCAAGGTGACATCATACCTCCTGAAGTCCATAGGCATGTTTTATAATAGAGTGGCTTCAAAACTAGTGTGTCCTATGTAAGATCCTGAGATATGTCTCTTGTTAAAAATGTGTGGTTAATCCTAAAAACATATCTAAGTGAAGATTATGTAAATTTTTTACTGTTTTATTCTACTGAGAAGTACAACTAATTTTAAAGTAATACAACACCATGGTAAATATTATTATATTTAAGTAAAACCTTAAATTTAATTTCTTAGAACTTTCAGTTAGACATCTCAGGCGCTGGGCAGACACACCCAGGACAGGGCGCCAATCCATCGCTGGTAAACATCCTAACCCTTTTTTTTTAAATCAGCTTACACATTAATTACATTACGATTTTAAGATCTTTAAAATGTTTTAATCACAATGCTACAGTAAGTAAGTTTAATTATTACTTTCCTTTGGGAGTACAGGTTAATAGTTACAGTGGTAAAGAGTACTAATGCGAAGTTATAAATGAATGAAGATTGATCTTTCTAGGTTGATGTCTTAATACATTGTCACGTTATGCCAAATCCTTAAACTGGGTTTAAATGGAAAGAAAAAGACAAACTGTAAAAAATACTACTTTAATTTGGGAGAACAGCTACAATGGTAGAGAATACTAATTAAGAGTAATTAATGGGTGCAACTTGGTTTTTATAGGTTACTAGTTTTTGAAGAACAAGTTAAGATGGAAAAGCCTAAATGTGAAAAATGGAAGGAAAAGCCTAAATGTGAAAAGTATTACTTTTCGTTTCAAGTACAGGTTTATAATTAGAATGGTATTAATGAAGAGTAATAAATGAGAGAAGTTTGGTCTTTCTAGGTTGGCATTTTTAATACTTTAAGTCACATAAAGCCAATTGTTTATAATGTGTTTGAATGGGAGAAAAAAAGTCTTAAGGTGAAAATTATACTATTTTGGAGTACAGTTTATAATTACAGTGGTACAGATTAGGGCGGCACAGTGGCTTAGTGGTTAGCACATTCGCCTGTCAGCACTGGGGATTCCTGGTTTGAATCCCAATCATGGTGGAATTTCCATGTCCTCCCCGTGTCCACGTGGGTTTTCTCCAGGTTCTCCGATTTCCTCCCACAGTTCAAAAACAGGTTCCAGGTAAATTGAATGATCCAAATTGCCCTGTATAGTGTATGGATGTGTGAGTGAGTTTGTGCCCAGCGATGGATTGGCGCCCTGGCCTGGGTGAATCTGCCCAGCTCCCGAGACATTCTCCACTGGATGGGCATGTGGAACCCCCCCATGGTGATCCTTGTAGAGGAGTAAGCGGAAGCTAATAAATGAATGGTACAGAATACTAATGAAAAGTAATGTTGTTTGGTTTTTATAGGATACTGTTTGTATACATTAGGACAAGTTAAAGCAATTCCTTATAACGTTAATGGGTTTGAACAGGAAGAAAAAATAGGTGAAAGTGATTCCGTTTGGAGGACATGTTTATAATTGTTCATAACAGCAGTAGAGAGTACTAATGAAGAGTAACGGAATAAAGTAAAGTTTGGTCTTTATAGGTTGGATGTTTTAATACTTTAATCCACATTAAGACGTTTTAAGGATAAGCCTTTTATACTGTCCCTGAAATGACTGCAATGACAAGACGAACTAAATAAATCTATATGTTATTTAAGCGAAGTTAACTTTAGCATATTCTTAATTTAGCTGCACTGCGGTAACGCAGGTGAGGCAATGTGATGCACGAGGCGCTGAGTATCATGGCGTTTGTAGTTTTAGAGACACTCACTTGTTTCGCGGCTTCGGGACGGAGCTGGAATACGGCGCGCCGTGGAACAGACTGTAGAGCGGCTGGGTTCCGTCAATTAAAGGCAGGACGAGCAGAAGAAGCACCGCAGATGAAAGAAACACGTCTCCACAGGCACATTTCATCTTTACACAACGTCAGCACTTGTGTTTAAAATCTCAAAGCCTGGTTAAAATGTTGAAGTTTACTCCACTGACTGACACTCCGCAGTTAGAACTCCATTCTGCTTCTTTAATGCTGGACGAACCCCAAACTAAAACAGCCAGCCCTACACTCCTAAACACACACACACACACACACACACACACACACACACACACACACACACACACACACACACACACACACACA
>JAOUQT010340900.1:7500-12868 GCA_025769995.1 Xyliphius kryptos | reverse complement strand
GAATGCTCTAAATTGCCCTGTATAGTGTGTGTGTGTGTGTGTGTGTGTGTGTGTGTGTGTGTGTGTGTGTGTGTGTGCGCCCAGCAGATGATTGGCACCCGGCGCCCTGTCCTGGGTGTATCTGCCAGCACTTAAGACGTTTCCCATGCCCATCCAGGGGAGAACATTTTAGGCGCTGAGCAGCCAGGACCGGGCACCAGTTAATCGCTGGCCTTACTCTCTCTCACCCACATACACACACACGCATAGACTAAATAGAGCAATCTAAAGCAGTCAACTTTACCTTGAATCCATGTTTTTGGACTGTGGAAAGAAACCAGAGAACCCGCAGGAAACCCACACAAGCAACATGGAAACTCCACCCAGATTGGGATTCGAACCGGGAATCCCCAGCTCCGAGAGACGAACGTGCTAATCACTAAGCCACCAGGCCATCCAGTATGTATATGTGTAATATATTGTATTATATATGTTTTTATTCTTTTCTATGTATATGTTTGTGTATGTGTTCCGTTTAATTACAGTTGTTTCACCTTCTGATCTAATAAAACGCTGAAAACTAAAAATTCAATATTATCAATAGATTTATTGCAGATCTGGTGTTGTTTCTTTTGGTCAAGCCACAAGTACCACTAGTCTGTTTCATATTTGACCAAAACAAATCCCCAGAAAGGTTGTGTGGCCTACATTTAAGCATCGTATTAATGTCCTGCTTTCTTTCATGGTTTGTGCTCTCATTTTAGCTTCTTTCCTTTTGTCTCTATCTCTGACACCCTTTGCTCCCTGACTTTAATTACTGGGAGACATATACTCTCTCCCACATAAGAGACCCAATTAGACACACAGACTGTCTCTGTGCTTCGTTTTGAATTACCTTGTGTTCCACTATGATTAGAGGTTGTAAATAAGGCGGAAGCAGAGCAAAGCTATACTGTCACACAGCCAGCTGTCATCTTTTCAACTGTTTGTGTAACTGTGTGAAGAAAGGATGCTAGAAAGAAGCACGAAGCACGTGGAGGTAAATTACTTAAACGTGAAATGTCGTTTTCTTACCGCGCCTAACGACCCACACCACCCCAGCCTCTTCTTTTCATCGGGACTCCTTGAAAGATGGTCAGCAGCTGTTTCTTTGGCAGTAATATTCATGGTATCCATCAGGAGTGAGTGTCTAACAGCTAAGTTTGATTTTCTTTTACATTCCCTTGAGCCAGTGCAGAAAAGAAAATGGAAAAGAAAGATACAACCAGACCAGGGCATTCTCAAGTGGATGTGCACTGTGTAACCCTGTGTTCACAGCTACAGTTTTTTTTTGCCTTTAGTTAAAAGTTAAAAGTTTTTTTTTTTCTTTAACACCATGATTGCTTGAACTTTACCAATAATATTACCACTGGCTTGTCTTGTGTGTGTGTGTGTGTGTGTGTGTGTGTGTGTGTGTGTGTGTGTGTGTGTGTGTGTGTGTGTGTCTGTGCATCAGTGGCAATGCATTTAATTGGATTTGTTGACAAAGTCTCATCCCATCTCATTATATTCCGCTTAGCCCTATACAAGGGTCACGGGGGGTGGAGAGGGGGCACATACACTCACACAAACACCCCCACACACTGAATAGAAGCAAAAATAGATAGGGACATTTTTACACACCTGAATACGTTTGTGGTGAACCCATAGACGACTCACACAGACATGGAGAACATGTAAATGCCAGCCAAAGTGTGATTTGAACCTGGATTCCCAGTGCTGAGAGGCGGACGCGCGCATTACTAAGCCGCCGTAAAGTAATTGATAGTAAGGTTGACATTAATTAAATTAAGTTTATTCTAATATTAAGCAGACATGTTCCAGACTCTGGCCCACTTACTCTCCTCTTCCTGTTAAACAAGAACAAACTAAAGATATATAGAAAATCTGGTGGTGTCACGATTTATATTATTGTCCCAATTTCAATGACTTTGCTGGCTGGCGAAGTGTGCTGCATAATTAGGATAACATTTTTGCTTGTTTGGTTGTTTTTGTCTTTAATCCACATTCTAATTAATGCACATGAGTATGATTTAAATTCTGCTGGCATTGGCAGAATATCATATTTCAGCTTTGAAGACATGACTGAAGACTGTACATCTGTTTTCTTGTTTTTCTTAGTCCCCTGTTGGTTCTCTGTACTCACTTGGACAGGACGAGCACGGAACCGGTATTATCTGGTTGGTGCATTATTCCTGTCCAAGAAGTCACTGAGGCGTTTAATAAAGCAATAAGGCACAAGCGGGCGTGCATTATTGTGAATAAACCATGGAAAGAAGTGTAATCAGACACGAGGCGCAAACGGAGTACAGTTACACCTCTTCCCGTGGTTTATTCACAATAATGCACAACCTCAAGTGCCTTATTGCTTGTTATATAAAACTATATTACTATAAAACAAGACACTATAATAAGAAAAACAAATTTGATTCAGAAATGCGATGACTGAAAGCAGAATAGCTAATATCGTCTTCCGTGACATAATGCAGTGCGTTTTTTTTAAATAAAATCTATTTAAAATATTCCTTTATAACAAAACTACCCGTTTTATAAATGAAACTACAGCAGTAATGCTGCAATAACAACCCCTCACCCCATCAGTGTCACTGTAGAACTGACAATAAACAATCCACCACCCAAATTAGACCTGTTCTGTTATGGTCCTATCCAACTGAGTATGGGGAACCAACAGAGGACCAACAAAAAAAAAGAGAACAGTCTACAATACTACAGTCTATAACTGTAAAACTACAAAGTCCATCAACATGGAAAGTTTAGAACAAACACAATGGGGCAAGAAAGAGGTGTGTCTAAACTTTTGACTGGTACTACACGTTCCAAACCAGAGAAGAAGAATAAAAACCAGTGCAAAGCCAAAGCAATGACACTAAATTTTAAATCATCATGTCTTCTTTTGCCTTTTGTGATGAGAATTCTTTCTTTCCACTGTTGCTTTGGTATGTTCTTACCACTTTTAAGCTCATTTGTGATGTTGCCTAAAGCTCTTTGTCCAAAGTGTTAAAGTAAAGCGTAAAAAAACAAGGGCTCTGCATTGAACACAGTTCTGTAGCGACAAAATTTTTAACTTTGTGACACAATATGGTGTTGATGGGTAAACAGCAGTCAACATTCATTCTAAATCATTGACTTTAAGGTTGGAGAAGATGGACAGTAGAATTTGTTTAATGACCGGGTAGAAACTTGATGAAAGCTTGTAAAATAAAGCTGCTCTAGCGGCATGGACTTTGACAGGAATTGCCAGGAGGGTAGTTTCTGTTGAAATGATTGCTTTGAAGTTGATTGTGGTCCTGTAGGTTTCTCAAGGTGCAAAACGTAGACAGCTGAATATCCACAGCATGTGTGAGAATTCTGAAGATGAATGATTGCAGCGATATTCATCTGTAACTGTTGCTGTCTGAGGAGTCTGGAGTGGGATCTCTTGGATGAGTGTGATTCTTGCAGTCTTGAAAGCAATGGGAACAAGACGATGAAATAAGAGGGTTTTTTTTTTTTAGATCAGAGAAATAGTAAGGAGAAAGATTTGTCATTTGGCTGAAGCATCGGGGAAAGACTAGGGTCCACTGGGCAAGTAGTAATGTTTTTGAATGACAGAAGCTATAGAATGAAATTCTAAAACCTCAAAAACAGCTTCAACTCTTTTTGGAAAAGGTCAGCGTGTTCAAAAGTCCAGCATTCTTCAGAGTCACTCCCTAATTCAGTTTACCACACTTTGACTGCTTTGGTGCATTTGAACCCACAACCTTTAGATTGATGGTTCAAACTCACTATTTTTTGGGCTATCAAATCAAAAAGTATCATAGCAAATAAAATCAAACGGGTATAAAACTCAAAAAGGTCAGAATGTCTCAAAGTCTAGCATTCTTCATGGTCACTCCCTAATTCTTTTGAAGCCCCTTGGTTTCCATGAAACTTTGTAAGTTTGGCATCTTATATATCTCTATGGACTAAATGCACCACCAAAAAGCAACCTTCCCCTTATTTAGTGTTACTTGAATATATGTAGTGTCCAGTTCAAAGCCGGTTTCTCACAAGATGTGTTGCTTTACCTAAGAACTTAAGTCTAGACCTTTTCTCTGAGAAGAGAGAAAAGACTGAGCAATTTGTGTTTTCCTGTCTATAGTAGCTATTTCCATCTGAATGGAAACCTGTCTGGAGGTTATTTCTCGGGCTTCAAACAATCAAACTGAATAGCAAATGACACTTTTTACCCTTACACTGAACACAATGTGTAAGTGCTGCAGTTTGAACTCATGGCTGCAGTTGCCCCTGGTTATATTTTCTTATTTTTAAAGTAGTGTTTCAGAAAATTAACGTAAAGGATAAAAGGCATTTTAATTCATTGATAATGTAAAATAAAAAGCCGGCTAACCTCAAACTAATGTAGTAATGCTTTTTTTTGGAGTATCTCAATAAATATAATTTACATCTGGTCATTTAGCTGACGCTTTTACCCAAAGCGACTTACACGTTACTTGATAGTTGGAGTCAGAACCATCAGAACTAGATGTTTACCGAACAGCAAACCTGGAGCAATGATGGTTAGGGGGTTTGCTCACAGGCCCACATTGACTTCTGTAATTGACTTTGGGATTTGAACGCTCAACCTTCAGATTTCTGGCCCATCAGCCCAACCACAGAGCCACCATGCACCGAATAGCAATTTAATGTTTTCCATAATCTGTCTGATTGTCTAAAATAGTGTTTCTGTTTTTTTTTTTTATTATTAATTATTCTTTTTAAAGACCCAAAGTTGTTGACATATTTGTTTTGTAGAGCTCTGCCACTAGAAAAAAATCTGTAAACCAATTTGCCTGGCAGATCTAAGCATCTCCTAGAAGTTTTGCCCTTTGAATAATTAATGAATTCAGATCTGAGAAGTTAATGATGACCTTCTTTGCTAAATGGTTCTACATACAGTAGTCATGGGAATCTCTTTAAACCCGTGAAGAAACACAACACTTTTCAGTTAGAACTCTGTGGAAGTTGGATACACACGTAACCTGTACTACTCATAGATAATGCATGATATTTTTAATTTCTTAAAGTAGTTGTACAAAGAAATGCAAAAAAGACACAATTGTTAACCTATTATGTGGTCAGTAAAGTACAGTTTTAAAACAAAGTCAGTCGATCAGGAACAAGGCCTCCCAGATATAATTTAAATATCTACTGCTTAGTATTGTATAATAGTCATATTGTGTATGAATGTCCAATCCATCCTGGTGAAGTTTAAACACGTGCCCAAAGTGGTGGGCAGTTTTCTAAATAAAGCAATTGCAGATGGGTGCCTTGCACAAGGCACTTCAACCATAGTGCTTTTGGAACCGGA
>JAOUQT010340900.1:0-2500 GCA_025769995.1 Xyliphius kryptos | reverse complement strand
GCTGAAACTTGGCTCCATTAATTCTTATCGTGTGGAAAACCTTCCAATAAATTCACATAAAAAAGCAACCGCATGGGTACCATAGTGACAATTTGCACTATATTCATTCCACATGTTCATATCTAAATTTAAATTGCCACAAACTTCATTCTATAACAATATATTTATTTGAAATATCTAAACCCGAAAGCAATCACGCATTAAAAACAATAGCCTTTCATCTTTCACGTTGTTATCAAGTTCTTACCCATAGTGCAGCATGGGTATGGGTATTCCGCTAGTATATTAATAATGTGAGACACACCTCGTTGATCGCACAGTTCAAGTTCCTGAGTTTAATTCCAATGCATGATGAACAAACTTTTTGTAGAAGTGTGTTTGCATGTTCTCTGCCTTTGTTTTACTCCGTCACTGATTCGATAATGCT
This sequence comes from Xyliphius kryptos, assembly GCA_025769995.1. Taxonomy (NCBI): domain Eukaryota; kingdom Metazoa; phylum Chordata; class Actinopteri; order Siluriformes; family Aspredinidae; genus Xyliphius; species Xyliphius kryptos. Next base: position 2,073 of record JAOUQT010340900.1, on the reverse strand, counting down.
TGATTGCACTCATTGAAAGTGTTTGTGAGTTTTTTTTTCCTTGCCTCTTGCTCTATGAACTCTGGGACAGAGTACAGCATCTTTCCCCTGTAATATTAATTAAAATAAGAAAATGAGTGAATGAATATGACAAACTCTCGGCTGGGAGAACTCTTTTTTAATTCTGCAGTGTCCTTTTTTCCTGACCAGTTACGCTGTGATTTTCCCCTTATCCTTATGCTTGGCACATACCGGACTTCAGCTTGTGTGCAGCTGCTTGGCCATGAAAATCCAATCCATGAAGAAGTAGTTTTGAAAATCGATAGTGAGTGTGGAAACCAAGAGTGGATTTTTTTTGCCTTAACACCAGTCATTCTGTTCTCTTAGCTCTTATTTCTTTTAGATGTTTTCACTTAACAACAGTAGTATAAATGTTGATTGGATCATCTATTCCAGTTGATATAGACTAATATTTCCAAAGCAAAATTATGTTATTTAAATATGTGATCATTTTAGGTAATAGGGAATTTGTGTGCAGTGGTTCTTTGTATTACAATCTCTATCTGGCCTGACTTTTTTTTTTTTTTTTTACGACTCCTCCTAGATGTGATGGAATGATCTTCCTTCAATCAGAACCCCAACATAACCCAACAAGAAAGCACTATATTGCACAACTTATTAGTGTTTACAACAATTTTAAAAAGTACAATAAAATAAAGCATCTAAATGTACAGCAAAAAGAAAGAGATAAATAATTATATAGTATATAAATACAATGAACTAAAAGAACATTAATTGATTTATTAGCTCCCGTTTAATCCTCCAATCAAGGGTTGTGTGGGGGTTCCCCACACCCATCAGGAGGTGGACGACTTGGGTGCAGGGCAGATGCACCCAAGACAGAGCACCAATCCATCATTGGGCACACACTCACACTATACCCTACTTTACCTTGAATCCATGTTTTTGGACTGTGGGAGTAAATAGGAGAACCCGAAGGAAACCCATGCGGACACAGGGAGAACATGAAAACTCCACCCAGATTAAGATTTGAACCGGGAATCCCCAGCATGGAGATGCGAACGTGCTAACCACTGAGCCACAGTGCTGCTAAAAATTTTTACAATAGACTAATTATAAATTATTTTGAGGGATTCCAGCCAAACCAGACTGCAGTTATATCTCTGTCTGTGATATTAAATATTCAAAATGACTCTTGAGGTCAACCCCCCTCCTCTCATCCTTTGTCCCATTTTTAATAGAAGACCATTCCAAAGAGTAACTTTTGCTGATCTTATAAAAAAAATTCAAGATTCTATATACAATTGTTAAAAAGCTGCTTTCCATGCATTCATAGCATAACATCCAGTCAACCAGTACGAAGCATAAATGACATTCAGAAGTCCAGGTTCAAATCATAAGTACAATACAATATCAACAAGCATCAGATAATAAAACATAAATTAGAAAATAATTATATACTGAATGTCAGTTCAACAGAGAACGGTGGGGAAAAAAAACAATATTAAGTAAAAGACACTTTTTGAAGAAATGTCATATGAAGTCATTGTCATGATGTGAAAATAACCCTAGAAAATTCACACAAATGTCACCAATCTAAAATCTTTGTTCCCATGCCAACGCTAGTGAGATACCAGTCTCAACTCTTCTCCATGGTGTTCATACCTGCATCATCCACATTTATGACAACCAGATAAAAAAGCTAAAGCCACATCACAAACTTTTCATTCATGAAGTCATTATCGTCCACTTACTCACTTATTAGGGTTACGGGGGGCTTCCTCATGCCCATGGTATGTTTCAGGAATGCTTCATGGTATGAAGGAATGTTTCAGGTGCTGGGCAGATACACCAATAGATTACTGACCACTCACTCCCACAGAGATACACACACTATGTACAGGGGCACTAGAGCAGCTATATACACACCATATAAAGGATCCAGTTTATTTCGTTCCATCACAATATAACATTCATTCGTCCATTATCTTCCGCTTTTTCCTTTATGAGGGTCGCTGTGGGGTTCCCCATGCCCATCCAGGGGAGAACGTCTCGGGCGCTGGGCAGATACAC
>JAOUQT010340899.1:0-23589 GCA_025769995.1 Xyliphius kryptos | reverse complement strand
TGATCGTTTCGGCATACAGGTTAAACAGGGCTGGGGATAAAATGCATCCCTGCCTGACGCCTTTACCGATTTTGAACGAGTCAGTGTTACCACATGATGTTCTGACAGTTGCTTCCTGGTTGGAGTACAGTGTTCGTATCAGTTGTTCAATGTGTTCTGGTACTCCCATTTGTTTTAAACACGCCCAGAGTTTGTCATGGTCCGCACAGTCGAACGCCTTGGTGTAGTCAATGAAACACAAATAGACATCCTTCTGGCGTTCTCTGGCCTTCTCCATGATCCAGCGTAGGTTCGCGATTTGATCCCTCGTGCCTTGTCCTTTGCGAAAGCCAGCCTGAACATCTGGTAGTTCTCGTTCCATAATTGCTGCAATGCGGTTTTGTAAAATCTTTAGCAGGATTTTACTGGCATGGGAAATGAGCGCGATAGTTCGATAGTTTCGCCTTTTTTAGATCGCCTTTTTTAGGAAGCGTGACGAAAACTGATCTTGTCCAGTCTTTGGGCCATGATTTTGTGATCCAGATGTTCTGGCACAATTTGGTAAGGATTTTGACTGGTATTGGCATGAGTAGTTCCGCAGGTAAATTATCCGTGCCTGGGGCCTTCCTGTTTGGTAGTTGTTTTAGAGCCCAACTGACTTCTTCTTCCAGGATGCCCGGTTCCTGGTCCATCTGTTTGGGTTGATCAACCGGTTGGACTGCAAGATTGCCAGCGTATAGCTCCTTTGTATAGTCCCGCCATCGTCGTTTGATTTGCCACTCTTCTTGCAATATTGTACCATCGCTGTCCTTGATGGTATACGCTCTGCGTGCTGTGAATGATGTTCTGGCCTGCTTGACATAGGTAAAGAGAGTTCTGGAGTGACTGTGTCGGTTCGCCTTTTCCAGTTTCTCGCATTGGTTGTTCCCGTATGCTTCCTTGTCCTGTCTGGCCCTCCTTTGGAACGCTGCATTGAGTAGTCAAAATTCCTCAATGTTCCCGCTCGCCTTGGCCATGTGACAATGCTCGGCAATCTTGAGTGCTTCATCTGTCAGCCACTTTGATCTTTTCACTGATTTCTTGAATGAGATGATTTCCTCTGCTGTTTTTCCCACGATCGATTTGATTTCCACCCACATCGCATCGGGCTCTTCATTGTCGTCGCTGAACGCCTTGAATCTGTTCTTTATTTCCACTGCGTATTGGGCGGGGATATTGTCTGTGTCAAAGCGACGTAATGTTGGGGGTCTCTTGATGTTGCTGAAACGGATCTTGATTTTGGCAACCAGTAGCTGATGATCGGAGCCGCAGTCAGCGCCTGGATAAGTTTTCGTTGATAGTATTGAGCTTTTCCAGCAGCGCTGACATAGGAAGTAGTCGATTTGGTTTTGATGTGTACCGTTTGGTGTTGTCCAAGTGTACAGCCGACGTTTCGGCTGTTCGAACCAAGTGTTTATGATTGAGAGACGATTTTCTGTGCAACATTGGATCAAACGGTCCCCTGCGTCATTACGTTCACCAAGACCAAACTTGCCGATGGTAGGCAATTCTTTACCCGATCCGACTTTCGCATTGAAATCTCCCATTACAAAGATTATGTCTCGAGCTGGGGTCTGGTCAATTGTCTCTTGCAGTTTGGTATAGAAATCTTCAATGTCTTTCTCTGTTGCATCCGTTGTTGGTGCATATGCTTGTAAAACCGTGATTGAGCGGGGGCTTCCAGCGATGCATAAGGATATGATTCGATCGCTTACGAAGTTGAAAGAGTATACGGCTTTGCTGACCGCTTTTGTTGCGATGAAGGCCACTCCATTGTGTTTGATTGTGTCGTTTCCAGAGTAGAAGACGGTGTATTCATTGCTTTTGAAATATCCATTTGCCGTCCAGTGAAGCTCGCTGATGCCCAGCAGATCGATGTGAATTCATTGCATTTCTTGCTTGATAATTGCGAGTTTGCCTATGTTCATGCCGCGAACATTCCATGTTTCGATATTGTGCACAGTTGTTAAAAAAAGTATACGCTTCCTTTTGCTTGGAGCCCCATCAGCAGGCGGAAGTCCTAATGGATTTGTCCCGTCTACGTCATAAATGCCCTTGCTACTTGAAAAACGTCCACGTTCATCCCTGGTAATATGATAGGTGCTTTCCAGCCCAGGGGTCTCACTTTCCGGCACCATATCTGGACTTCTATGGTTGTACTGATCCATAACCTTATGGTCCAAGGATATTAGTCCTCTCTAAAACCCAGGAGCTCTCCTCTGGGCCGTAACCCTCTTAATTCACAAGGTTTTGGGTAGAGCCTTGAATCTGGTGAGAATCTAACAAGCACATACAGGTTGGCCACATACCCAAACTGACACACGAATGGCGATATTCCAATAGTCGAGTGCCAGAGAGTACTGTGGGCATTATATGCCCAAGATAGATGAGCCACCCATGAATTAGGCCAGTCTGCTGTCAGACAATAGAGCACACGAGGCCTTTTGTGACCCTATCAGTCCAGCCTGAATTTCAAAGAAAACCAGATGACTTACTAGCAATTCCCCCAATAGCTGCGAGAACGCTCACCAAACGTGACTTGCAAATTTGTGGCCTCGGTCAATGACAATGTATCTGGGGATTCTGCGGACCCAGACTGCATGCTGTCTCCTAGGCATTGGGGATATCTCACAATCCAACAGGCCTTAGAGAAGTTGTCCATGATCACAACAGACCAAGTTTCCTAAGAACAGCCATGTTATGAAATCCAGAGTGGCCTATGATCATGTGAGAGATTAAGGGCAGAGGCTGCAGCAGACCGGAAGGCTTAGCTCGTTTAAAAGTTTGTTGTTTTACTCCCACATTCCCACACTTAATTTCCTGCTCAAAATTGCCCCTATCAAAATTGGCGCTGCACCCTAAACGTTCCCACAATCTTTGAGGCTATCTTGTTGGATTTTCTCTGGAGGGAATCATGGGTATACAGCCACACCCATCTTCATCAGTCGGCGATAAAGGACTCTAAAAATCCAGATCAGAAGCAAACCTGTCAAGACAACCGTACTTTAGATTATTTAGGTTCCAACACTCACAATGTTCACATATTTACAAGGATATATGTAGTTTATGTCCATTTTTTCTGCTCTTTTTTAGTGATTGCTTAAGTTCTCCGCCAGTGCATTTTAGTAGACTTCCGCCAACTGGCGAAAAATAGAAATTACATTTTAATTAACTTATTTAAGCAGAAAATGGACTAAATGAACAGGGTTACATAAACAATATACATGTTCCAAAGTTTTGCAATAGACTACGTCGGCGCCTTGTGGCGAAAAAAGCGTTTGCATCAGAAGCAAAACACGCCTCCTAGCAGAAACAGCTATAACTGGTGCTGACTGCAACCCAACAACAATCAAAAAGCATCTGCAAGGGGAGGGCTACAGACACAAAGGCCACAACTTCCACAAAAATGCTCGTTTGGACTTTCAGGCGAACCCAACATGGGACTGAAAGGTGGAATAAAGTTGTATTTCTTGATGAGAAAATTTTTACCTTGATGGTCCTGATGGCTTCCAACATTACTGGCATGACAAGGAAATCGCACCTGAGATGTTTTCCTTTAATGTAACACTGTAGCTTCAAGTTGTGCAGATGTTATAGCGGGCATCCCTAATATATAAACAATATTGTTTACATTTGTTACTGCTACTTGCACAAAACACTATTGTTTGCATTTGTTGCTCTTCATACTTGTACATAAAAGCACATGTAACTTTTATTTTTAATTTTATTGGTGAACGAAGGGACAGCAAAGTAAGAATTTCATTGTAGAGCGTAACTGTCTGTTTATGCTATGCATATGACAATAAAACTCTTGAATCTATCTGAGGCCCTCATCTAACATCACTCTTTTGGACCATCCTGCATGTTCCTCTTATCTAAATCCAGATAAAAACATTTGTGGATTGGTGGCAAAAACAGTTGCCACAAAAATGACACTTCCAGACAGTGGATGCCCTTCGTGAAGCCATCTTCCACACTTGGAGCAACGTTCCCACTGACCTCCTAAAAACATTGGCGTCAGGCATGCCTAAATGATTGTTTAAAGTGATCAACAAGAATGGTGGCCCTACTAATTACTGAGTCCTTTTTTTAACACTTTGATTTCTGTGTTGAGGGTTTTTTTTTTTTTGGCTTTTTTTGAGCTATGGTTTTAAATTTTTGATCAGCTGATGAACAGCTTATTTCTGTTGAAATTTTGTCTTTAGTAAATTCATAAAAAAAAAAAAATAGTGCAAAATGCAAATTCTTGCAATTTTTTAATTGGACTTAAAATTTTAATGAGGAGTGTATGTATAAGAATTGGGAAAACGGAAAGAAAAATAAATGAGGTGAATTAAAAAGACTTAGGTACACCAACTTCTTTATATCTTGGATCCTCCCATCCCTCCATCAAAAGTTCAAGGTAAGTGGTCACTCATACTCAATAACTGAATATGAACAAAAGAAATTCAACAAATATATATATTTTTTTTTACATTGAGTTCTGTTAGATAAGTTTTATGTTTTTAAATTCTAAATTAGCAATTGAAGTAAATATAAAAAGAATAATATGTGGTATGGGAAAATACTATAATATAAATGAAATAAAATGAAAAAAAAAAAACTATGGTTGTTGTATATTGTCACTTTTTAATATATTGCCTTTCACAGTACTACAGAAAAGCAGCTTTACAGAAAAGATGGAAAAAATTTATGGAAGAAAGTAATAATAAATTATTAACAAGTTGCACATTAAACAGCAAACAGGTATCTAGTGATCTAATTAATAAAATACATTTATTTTAACATTACTACATTTAAAACATTTTATCAATAATCTACATGGTACTCAGGAGGTGGTAGACTAAGTAATGAGAGAGTAAGTCAGTGAGGGCTTTGACATTTATAGGTATAGATGATGACGGTAATGTAGCTAATAATTTGATGTCTTAATTTTCCTTAAATTTTGTTAGCTGATGCATTTGGCGCCTATACATTAACATTTAACAAAGCATGTTCACCCTCATACACGTTATTAGATGGTCCCAGAGTGGATGTGTGATATTGGACGTGATAAAATATTTAATAGTCAATAAAACCCCTGCAGGTTTTATCTGCTACAACGCTGTTTTTTCTCATCTTCTTTTTGAACACTATTTCACCTGGGTGCTCTCTGTACTTCAGCGTGACGTTACCCCACCCTCCATTCTGCAGAATCTGCCTTACCTAAAAAAAGAAGATAATAATAAGGGTACGTTGTTTAAATAGTTTGTGACATTAAACAATAAAGAAACCAACTGCTGGATTTTAGCAGATGATGCTGGCCTTCTCCAAAATTGATGTCTTCACTTTGGGATGGTTTGGATCCTCACTAGACTGCACCTGTATCTTTATGAACTTTTGTTGGCCTGTAATTACTGCATGCAGATAGTTAATTTTATTAAGGCTTACAAAATACAACTTCAGTAAACATAATTTAAGAAAAAAAAAACGTTTCTACTTACCTCTGTAACAAAAAAATGGCCTCTGATCTAAACACAGTGCATCAAATGCTTCACTATGCATTGTGTAAACACAATCATATGATGGTAAATTATTAGGTTGTGCTGCTGCCCACATGATGTTAGACACAGAGTTGTGGTCTGACCATTTCCATGAGTTCCTGAACAAACCAAACCATGTCAGCGAAGAGACCATGGAAATGACAAGGGAATTTTCTGCGGAGTCTCTCAGGCTGGCCAGGTCAGTGTGATAGAACCTACAGTAACTCTGTGCATCATACCACGTCTTCGGATTAGAAAAGTATAAAATGTACTGACTGGTGCCTGTCTTCCTCTCTGTGGAAAAATGTACATTTATTTACTTATATTAGCTTATGTTCTCGAATGGAAGATGTTATAAGTGCAAATAAGAAAACAGTTTAATGTACTGATGCATCAATACTTTGTAAAAGATGACTGTAACAGGGGTGCCATAATTAAAGACCAAAAACAGGAGTTTACAGCACAACAGGGTTTTCTGTGGGCCACAAAACTTGCCAGGTCCACTGTCTCACCAGCCTTGTTGGGTCAATGAAAACTCTTCTCCCGCAGCATGTGATGTTCCTGGTTTTAAATGGCATACATGCTTATTGGGCGGAGCTGGGTCAGATACAATAATAATTTATGATTAAAGTCAAAGATGACCACTGACAATTTTCAAGTTCCAGTACTAAATACTAGTACTATAGTACTAGCAATGAAATTTACATATATGATCTGAATAAAATCTACATAAAATTGCAAAGTATATATTTGTAAAGTGGGCAGCATGGTGGCATGGTGGTTAGCATGTTTGCCTGGGGATCCTATATCAGTAAACTGTTTTCATTTTAAACACTGCATTTCCATCAATTTGTAAGATATCTTTTAAAACTGTCTGTTTAGGGATCTGTAAACAGTTTGATGATTTTTACTTTTATATATATATATATAACTATCCCAAGCCCGGAAAATCGGCGAGGGTTGCGTCAGGAAGGGCATCCGGCGTAAAACATGTGCCAAAGCGAGACATGCGGACACTGCAGCGAAGAGGCAGAAGATCCGCTGTGGCGACCCCGAAAGGGAGCAAGCCGAAAGACAAAGAAGAAGAAGAAGAAGATATGTATATATAACTGTATCTATCTGTGGACCATATATGGACCATTATATTAATTCAGAAGGAAGATGGTCATGCTTGATTTGGTATGCCACAGTACATGTGCTGTACTGGGTGGTGGGCATGTGCAAATCAATTGCTTTGTGGGAGTGGGAGCTCAGTGGTTAGGGTGTTGCATTATCACGCAGAAGGTTGTGGGGTTTAAATCCCAGGTCCACTGAAGTTACCAGTGTGGGTCCTTGAGCAAGACTTTTAACCCTCATTGCTCCCGGGTCCTGTATCAACCCTGTGTTCTGAACTCAACCAAGTTGGGATACTTGCAAGTCGCTTTGGATAAATGCATCTGCGAAATAACTAAATGTAAATGCCAGAAAGCCTCCTATGGTTAGCCAGTTTGAGTGGGCCATTGATTAAAGTTCAGTCAACCCACTGTTAAGAGTGTGTGAGAACAGCAAATTTATAACACCTGTTCCCCCATCACACCTCAGCCCTAATATCAATAAATGAGTCACTTGACACCGTGAAGGAAAACTGGCTATGAGCACAATTTGGACATTTTCACTTAGGGGTATACTTACTTTTGTTGTCTATTCAAGCTTTTTCCTGTCCTCAGTTTGTTTGCATTGGAAGATCACACACCTATAGTGTTTCATGTTTCTATATTTTCAGAACTGATCCTAAGCTGCGACTTCAAAACGATGACTATTGTTGTCAGCGTGGATTTAGCATTGCGTGCCAGATTTTTTTTTAGTCTGAATGCTTTCGATTTCAGTCTTTTTTCTCTTCTTAGTCTGATAATAAAGAAGTGCTGTTCAGTAAATCTCTGATGGTGAAAGCAATTTTCTTTGCACCATACTCTACTGCACGCTAACAGTGTGTTAGTTATGTATATACTTAGTACATAAAAGAGTAAGTCCCAGAACCATGAGATATTAAAGACATTAAATCTGAACACAGGGCTGATACAGCACCCCGGAGCAATGAGGGTTAAGGGTCTTGCTCAAGGACCCAAAATGGTAACTTCAGTGGACCAGGGATTTGAACCCCCAACCCTTAGATTGATAGTCCAACGCACTAACCACTGAGCCACCACTCCCACTCCCACATAACACAAAAAAGTAAGGGGCATACACAATTTTGTGAGATACTGTATGTTTCTGGTACTATTTGTACTATTGATAAACCTTAAATTATGAATAATATTTCTATTACTTACCGTCAAAGCATATAAAGGGATAAAGCACTGAACATGTCCTATCATCCCAGCCTTTCGGCTCAATCGCCCCACATTCTTGATTTCCACCCTTGTTATTTGGCTGCCCTGAACTCCAGAATCCTTCGGTTTTCAAAATGTTATTACCATTGGACCAGGACCAGTTATAAAAAAGCTTATACATTCCGATCCAAGCACTAGAACTGAACTGATGTTCCTGTGACTCCCTCTGCAGTTCGATCAGATCAGCACTGTTCTCAATAGTGGCCAGGTCAATGTGACTGAATCGACAGTAGGTCTGTGCATCAGTCCATGTTCTGTTCTGTTGGATCAGATAGTACTTACGAGGAACTGACAGGACAAGCGGTGTGACTCCTGTAGATTAGAGTTTCAGAAATGAGAACCTGTGACAACTTTTGTAAAATAAAATAAAATACAATATTTTTAAACCATCATTTTACCCAAAGTAAGAAAAAAATACAATTAAATACAAGTAACACAAACCATTTTGTGAAAAGATTTAATTACAGTGCAAGATTTTCAGCGAGTGGGGTTCATGTCCCATATTCTTACTTATCTTTTTTATATTTAAAAGGCAAAGCCCTCATTGACTCATCACTAATTCTCCCACTTTCCAAGTAACTACAAGGCTAAAATTTGGCATTGTAATTCCCTATTATGTTCTTGCAAAAACTAAGCGCTTCTTACTTTTCTTAATTTGATAGTTAATTCAATATTGCATTGCATTGAATGCAAGACATCCCAGTTTCACATCGTTGTCTTCCCGAGTACCTACAAGGCTGCATCTTTGCATTGTGCCTAACTACTATGTCCTATGACCTACGAGTTCTCGCTTTTCTATGTTTGATTGGTCGTCTGCTATTGCCATCGAATGTAACACCTCAGATGGACTGGGGTCTCAGATGGACTGAGCAAGTACCAAAAAAAAATCTGTACATGGCTGTACAAGGAGGATGAGTCCCCCATTGAGCCTTGGTCCTCTCAAGGTTTCTTTCTTAAAACATCATAACAGAGTTTGTTCTTGCTACTGTCGCTTCTGCTTGTTCTTTTCGGGGTTTAGGCTTATAACACTGTAAAGCTGCTTTGTGACCGCACTGTTGTCGCTATACGTAAATATATAAAAAGTGTCGCACGGTGGCTTAGTGGTTAGCACATTCACCTCTCAGCGCTGGGGATTCCAGGTTCAAATCCCTATCTGGGTGGAGTTTGCATGTTCTCCCTGTGTATGCGTGGGTTTCCTCCGGGTTCTCCGGTTTCCTCCCACATTCCAAAAACATGAAAGGTAAATTGAATGCTCTAAATTGTCCTGTGTATGTAGGTGTGACTGTGTGAATGAGTGTGTCCTGTCCTGGGGGAACACCCCTGCGACCCTCATAAAGGAATAAGCGAAAGATAATGAATGTTATATAAATATATTACTTAAACTTTATATCACACTTTATTTATTGCACAAATTCATTTCAGAATTTAAATTGCCACAAAACAATTATATTTCAACATTCACGTTATTATAACTTTTTTACATTCTGCGTTTTACCTATATTACTTTTATAATTATTTCTATTTTGCAGATTGAGTTTCGCAAAATGTAACCCCCTTTTACCAGAATTTATTAATTTCTTAATAAAAAGTTTGCTGTCTCTTTTTACCTGTAAGATACAGAAGAATGAAAAAGATCTGTCCCATCTCTCAGGTCCTGTTGATGAACTGCAAAACACATGTTTAGAATTTTTACACCTTAATGTACATAATGCTTCAGAAAATAAACCTGCATGAGATCTAAAAACCAACATAATCAAACTAAATCAATCTCTCAGTTATTCAGTCACCTGGAATCTTAAGATGAAAGAAGATGCTGGTCTTGGTTTCCTAATTCTGACCTGCTCGGTAGATGATCAGAGAATTTAATGTCATGCAGAACATTTGCATTCTTTACCACATGACAGGATCATTTATTCTGATTGGACAGCTCTTATTTACATTAAATATAGCATCATCATTCAAACAAAAAACAGGATTTCTGCAGGAGAGAAGTTGATGATTTAATTTTTGTGCTGTTTACTAAAATGTTGAGTTTTTATGCATGTTTTTTTTTTTTTTTTACCTAAATCCTCTTTCAGAAGGCCAAGTGAACTGCATTCTTTTACATCCTAATCTGTGGCCTGATGGAACGTCAGAAGTCAGATGTAAATGAGTGTACAGTGTACAATCAATTTACATTTCATTTTAAACCTAAGCACACGGTAAAAATTATGATTTTTAATATTTAATATATATATATATATATATATTAGACGTCTTCTTTAAAAAAAGCAATGCAGTTGTAATTTTATAGAGAATATTATACTACATATTATTGCATTTGAATCAACTCATTACAACAGTCCCAATTTGTCATGTGAATAAACTGTTCTGTTTATATGATAGAATTCAACTGGCATCTCATCCATATAACTGTTACTTCTGAACTTGTATTTTTATACAATGAGTGATTAAAGCATGTTAGCGATGTTTAATATTAAAATCATTTCTGCCTCTGTACCTTTCTTCCCCTGAACATTAAACCTCTATGCAAAGCACTTTAGCAGCGGATTGTGTGCGTGATCACACTGATCTGATTACGGTGACAAAATCTTTACCCCTTTTGTAAACCAGACTGAACAAATATCTGTCAGGTCCGTCATACTTTATCGTTGTTAATTGTTTATTATCAAATTGTTTGATAAAGCGTGATTGCACCAGTACAACCTTTTAAAATTACCCTGTCCTACATAAGAAATATTTTGGGACCTTTTTTGGAATTAGTTGCATTTTGACTTCATTCTGTAAAAAAGAACCGGTCCTGACCCGGGACTCACATGTTCTTATGGTCTTTTACATATACATTATTTATTCAAAACGACTGACAAATGAAAAAACAACACAAGTCATTAGTTTAGGAACAACCAGCTTCACTGTAGTTTCATCAAGGCTGCATATTTCTCAACCTGGCTGCTTTTTTCTTCTTTTTCTTTTTAAGGTGCTGAGTGAGCCTTACGGATAGCGTTGGCAAGATCGTTCAACCATTTAGCATTAAGAGTGTGAATCAGCGTCTGGTGAGGTTAAATCACCAGGCGACATTCATCACTAGAGCGCGGTAGGTAAAAATCAATGTCTTGCACTGAAGGCAGCAGCTACAGGGAGCCAATGAAGGGAGAGGAGTAATGGAGTGGCATGAGTTCACTTGGGCTGGTTGACCACTAATCAGGCTGCATCAGAGGGCTTCAAGAGAATGGCAAAAAAAGCAAAACAGTCGAGCAGTTGAAGGCTTGGACCAGCAGCTGAGTAGCCTGTTTAGTTAGGAAAGGTCTGATTTTTGTGACTTGATCAAAGAGTTTAAGATGAGTATCAATTGAGAAATGCTCGGGCAGAGTCAGTTTTGTGGAGCCATCAGATTGGAAGGTCAGGTCATAATGAATTGAAAGTTAAGATGGAATTACAGAATGAGTAACTCAAATTAAATTTGAGATGATGGGCCTTTATCCAAATAGAAATGTTGTTGAGGCAGTCGGATATACAATTTTTCAGGGGACAAATGAAGCTGGGTGTCATCAACATAGCAACAGTAAGAGAAACGTCTGACCTAGTGACGGTGGCCAGCATAATTTATAACAAAAAGAGGTCCAAGTACTGAACTCTGTGGAACACCAGTGACTACTTGGTGAGGGTTGGAAACATCCACATTCCATGACACTTTAAAGTTCCAAGAAGAAGAACTGTGCATTTCGCAGCAAGATTATTTTCATGCATGATAATGCACCGTCTCATGCTGCAAAGAACACATCTGCATCACTGGCTGCTATGGGCATTAAAGGGTAAAAACTTATGGTGTGGTTCAGTTTTTAATAACCTGTTAATGCTTATAATATCAATGATATTGATAAATGACCATTTTTTTGTTTTATATAAAAATAAAAGGTGGAAAACTGCTGTGCATAATAATTTGGAACATGCATTTTGAGTACATTTTAAGTGTTTTTTTTTATATACATTATCATTAGCAGTTTGTTCAAAAACCTTTTAAATGTACTCTAATAGTTGATGACTGGAAAATTACAATGACTGAAATTCATATTGGTAATTTTGGAGAATCTGAAAAAATATTACACAGTGTATAGATACATTTAGTTCCAATTTTAATACTTAATCTGGTGATCTATGGATACATTTACAGTTAGTGAAGACGTGTCAGAAACCAGTTAAGCCAGCCCGAATGCCACAGGTTCAGGTCCTAAATTAACGGCATTAGAGCTCTTGCAGCAGAGGGTGTGGGTGACGACCAGGCAAAATAGGCATAGTGCTGAGTCACGTGTCCGATCGGTTTTCCTTACTTAGTGACTAACCCACTGAGAGACCGGTTGCTAAAAGTGCTCTGGCAACTGGCGAGTCCCAGCTCAGACATGTTCGGATAGCTACCCCTTTAGAGACACCAGCAAAAAAGTCTGTTGCATTGCCTCGGACCAAGTCTCCAGACATCAGGGCGAACCTCAAAGTGCTGGATAACGCTAAACAATCCTTCTCTAGAATAGTTATCCACGTCGGCACTAATGACATTCGCAGTCAGATGTTAATAAGGCTAAAGTTAAAGAACTGTGTGCAACTGCTGCAAAGATGTTTGATGCAGTAATAGTCTCTGGTCCCCTGCCAATTAGGTATAGCGACAAAACCTACAGCTGGTTATGGTCACTGCATTGCTCGGTGTCTAAGTGGTGCTCAGATTACAACATTGCCTTCATAGACAGTTGGACTACTTTTGAGGGAAGGGCAAACCTTTTGAAATGGGACGACATCCATTCCTCATAGGAGTGTGCTGCACTCATGTCACCTACCATAGCCGACAGGTTTTTTAGACAGGAATGAATATTGACAACTTAGTGCCAAGACCATGGTCTAACCAACTGCCTGCAAACTGCCAGGAGCCACCACAATAACTTCACAATAAGTCCTATCCAATTAAGACAGTCAGTATCAAGTATGGCAGCGAGCAAAACAAAAACAAAAAAAAGTCCAAAAGTGTGCCAAAAAAAATTGCATTAATATTATTACTAACACTAGTAATAAAATAAGCACTCTAAGTTTGAAACTTGGGATATTTAAGCAACAAGGCATTATTGTAAATGAACCATGGGAAAGAGGTGTTATTAGGCATGACCTGGTTTATTTAGAATAATGTACAACCTCGACTGCCTTATTACTTTTATAAAAAAGTAAAGAACAAAGAAAAACTAAATTTAATTATTAAATACGTTGACTGAAAGCAAAATTGCTAACAAACTCGCCCTACACGACACTATCCAGTTCGACCCCTGACACAAGTAAAAGATTTCTAGTTTCTAACAAATACTGCAATCTAGTGGCCAAATTACAGAACACATTTTATGAAAACGTTTGGGATGACAATATATTTTATATTACGCATTTATATGAATGTGAATAGGTCAGTGGTGTGGGTTATTGTTAAAAATTTCACGGCTAGACAAGTGGCTCAGCCAATCAGATTTAAGAACCAGAACATTCTAAACATTAGGTCACTCATCAAAATCAGCTTTAGTTTGAGAATTAATTACTGATTACTTCCTAAACACCCTCAGCCTCACAAAAACCTAGATTAGAACAAATTTATACTTACAAAGTATTAAACAAATGAAGCTGGCTATAGTTATGTTCATAAACCACTTCTTAGTGGACATGGAGGTGGAGTGGCCACGATCTTTAAAGACACTCTAGATAAAACACTGAATAATATGTTTTAGCCAAATTCCCTTGAAGCTGTTATACTCAACATAAGCACTTTATCGTTATCGAAGAAGAAATCCAATTTAATTAGATCATTGTTAAATTTTAAATAAATCATTAAACCACAATATATCATGAAGCGCCCTATTATTCCCTTTATAGCTGCGTCATGCAATCATTTACCTGAATTAAACATTAAACCAGCATCAGGACCATAAGAACTTGAGAACACAGCTGATTTCTTTGAACATTACTTTTTCTACAACTTTGGACAGCATAGCTCCAGGTAAACAAAGAACTAAAAATTAAAGACAAATCACTCTTTCCATGGTAAAACCATCAAACACGCTCCCTAAAACTAACCACTAGACTAACTAACCACCATGGAGCGTAAATGGAGACAAAATAAACTCGGAGTATTTAGGATTGCATGGAAGGACAGTATGACTGAGTATAAACACATGCTTAAAGCAGCTAAGACTAAATATTATTATGAACTAATACAGAACAACAAAAACAAGCGGAGGTTTCTCTTTAGAACTGTTACAATAGCAGAAGGTAGCGGAATCCCAGATGAAGCACAAAAAGAGCAATCAGGCAAAAACACCACAGGGAAACCGCAATGCGTGACCGAAAGTAAAGGCGTGCAGGAACTAAGAGGAACAAAATACTTCAAAAAGAAAACAAACAAGGAACAAGCACGCACAGACAAACCAATCAGAAAGCACAGTAACTAAGAAACGAGTACTAATGAACCAAATCAGCTAATTAGCTGAGGTTGAAGGTGCAAATGAAGAGTGCCTGGTGAGGTGCAGATGGCACCTGACAAGTACCATGGCCAAACTAAATCAGAGTGCTGATAAATGTGATTCACAGGTTCACTCACAGTTCAGCAGCAATGAATTTTTTTAATTTCTTTACTGAAATTTCTATGATAAAATTTGCAACATAAACTTTTTATAAAAGTTTTATCAGCCATAACTAGTTACTAAAAAATAATGTTGAAGACAATGATATAGTACAAGAGGTAAATATATTTAACTGCATATCTAAAAAGAGCTTTAATCATTAATTACACATTCAAAGTGTCAGAGGTGCCACGGGCACCTGATTAAGTTATTTAGTTTCCTTGTTTAGTGATTATTGGTTTTGTCTTTCTATTGGTTCGTTTTGTCATGTGATCGTTTCCCTCTTGTATTTAGTTCCGTGTTTCCCTGTCCTCCGTGTACGTCCTAGTTTCTGTCACCCCGCTATCCGTTTGCCTCTATGTCGCTGTATTTTTGTCTATTGTTTAATAAATTACCCCCGCAGTACTCACTGGTGTTGCCTGGCTCCCTTCCGCGTGTTTATGCGTACCGGCTCTGCGCACGCTACTGCGCAGTCGCGGCTACGAGGCGATAGCCGAGGCGTGACACCTTGAGGTCATAAAAGCATGAATTAGTTTCTCTGCATCTTGAAAGGAGAGGATATTTCTTAGCTTTGAAATGTTGCAGAGGTGAAAAAATGCAATTCTAGCAATATTGTTAATGTGTTTAGTAAAGGAGAGATTTGAATCAATAATAACACCCAGATTATTTACAGATGAACTGGGTCTGATTAAGGAGTCATTCAGGTTTAACACTGTAGTAAAGGATGTTTTTATTTTGTCCTAAATAACAACTATAAGTACCTCAGTTTTATCAGAATTTAAAAGTAGGAAGTTCTTTGACATCCAGATTTTAATTTCTTAAATGCAGTTCTCAAGCTTACCGATGGACTGAACATCATTAGATGTAGCTAACTAAGATGTAACTGTCTATCATCTGCATAAGAGTGAAAGCTAATTCCATACTTATGAATAATTGATCCCAGTGGGAGCATATAAAGAGCAAATAGGAGTGGGCCCAGAACAGACCCTTGTCGAACTCCATAGTTTACTTTTGCAAGGTCAGAACATTTATTGTTAACACAAGTAAACTGATATCGCTCTGTCAGATAGGATTTAAATCACTGAAGTGCACATCCTGCAATGCCCACAGTGTTTTTTAATATATCCACTAAGATGCTATGATCTATAGTGTCAAACGCTGCACTTAGATCTAACAGGACAAGGAAAGAGATCTGGTTATCGTCAGAGGACCACAATAAATCATTAACTACTTTTATTATTGCTCTCTCAGTGCTATGGTGAGACCTGAAACCTGACTGATAAACTCCATGAATGTTTTTAGATAGAAGACGGCGATTAAGTTGGTTGAAAACAATTTTTTCTAAGATTTTAAAGAGAAAAGGAAGGTTAAATATTGGTCTGTAGTTGGACAGGATCCAAGTTGGGTTTTTTAAAGTAGTGGTTAAATGATTGCACATTTTATGTTTTTGGCGACATAGCCTATTTTAAGGGATGGATTTATAACATTTTATAAAGGCTCTGTATTATGTGGAAGGAAGTCTTTAAGCAGATTTGTAGGTATTGGGTCTAACAGACAGGTTGTTGTCTTTGAATGTGTAATTAATTATTCAAGCTCTTTTTTATATGGGGGTATTAAACTCTTGTACTATATTATTTTCTTTAGTTTTTTCAGTAAGTGGTGAGTGTTGGTCACTAATTGCTCTACACAATGCATTACATGATTTAAGCCTTATGCTTTAAATTTTTTTTGTAAAGAAATTCATAAAGTCATTGTTGCTGTACTGTGAGTGAATTCAGCAGAACTTAGTTTGGCGATGGTACAAAAGAGGAACCTCTGGTTGTTTTTGTTATTCTCTATAAGTTCAGAATAGAATTTCCTCTTAGCTGCATTAAGCACGTGTTTATACTCAGTCATACTGTCCTTCCATGCAATCCTAAATACTTCTAGTTTAGTTTTCTCTCCATTTACACTCCATGGTTCTAGTGGTTTGCATTAGGGAGCGAATTTGATCGTTGTACCATGGAACAAGTCTTTTATTTTTAATTCTTTTTAGTTAAAGTGAAGCTACACTGTCCAAAGTCGTAGAAAAGACATGTTTGAGGTAATCAGCTGTGTTCTCAAGTTCTTCAGGTTCTGATACTGGTTTAGAGTATAATTTAGATACATTTTGTATGAATGATGCAGCAGTAGAGGGAATAATCATGCGCTTTATATTATATCGTGGTTTCATTATGATCATTATGATAATGATCTCACTTTGTGGAACAATAGTTATGTTATTAATGTTAATGTTGTGTGACAATATTAAGTCTAGTGTATTTTTACAGCAATGTGTGGGACCAACCACATTTTGAAATCGAGGATGGAGTCAAGCGCTAATTTAAATGAGTCTAGAGTGTTTTCATAGTGAACATTAAAATCACCAGCTATTAAAGCCTTATTTGAGGAAAACACTACATTGGAGAGAAATTCACTAAATTCATTATTAAACTCTGTATACGGACCTGGAGGGCGGTATATGGTAATAAGTTTCATTAAATTGGATTTCTAGTTATTGTGGGTGACTACTCCTGGCATTTCGCAGGCGGATGGTTAAGCCATTCTTTCTGCTGCCTGGCCTCTGGATAGTCAGTTTCCAGTCCTATCTAAAAAAAACAGAGGAATACAACACTGTTTAAATTGCTAATTTAAATTTAAATTGATATTGGGGCGTGATCACAAAAACCATCAACCGTTTTGTTGTAAATGGTCAACTGAGTCAAAAGAAGCGTTTTTTGGGGGGTGCAAATTAAAAGCCAAAGATTTAAGAAGACTTAAATGTGAAGTGACCAGGAAACAATCTTCCTCCAATGTTGCCATATTCCAGAACTGCAACCTATCTGGAGTGCCCAGATGTACAATGTGTTAAGTGCTCAGAGACATGGCCAAGGTAAGGAAGGCTGAAACCCACCCACCACTGAACAAGACACAAGACTGGGCCAAGAAATATCTGTTTTATGAAACCATCTAATGAGATGAGAGTGACTTGATGGACCAGATGGATGGACCAGTGGTTGGATTAGTAATTGAGACATAGTTCCACATTGACGCAAAATGATGGCAAGGTGGAGGTGGGGTATTGCTATGGGCTTGTATTATCAAAGATGAGCTAGCTGGACCTTTTCGAGTTGGAGATGGATCAAAATCAGATCAAAGTTAAAAATCAATTGCCAAACCTATTGCCAGTTTTTAGAAGACACTTTATTTAAGCAGTGAAACGTGATTTTAGAACAATGCTCCATCACATGCATGCAAGTAATCCAGTGTGTAATTAACCACTAAATAAACAGGAATAATGACATTGCCGGCCTCCTCATGTGACCTATATATTTCTAGAGTTGCTTTAAGGTGAAATTTTCACCAGATGTCGGTAACAACCCAAGTAATCCACACATACAAAGAAATCAAACCATAGATGTCCAGAAATTAAATTATGACATGGGGCACTGACAAGGGGCAGGATTGCTTTCTAATTACTGAGAGAGTTCAGCTGGTGTCTTGGCTTTCCATGCTATTTTGCACCTTCCTTTCTTCACGTGTTCAATACTTTTTCCCTGTGCCCTGTGTATTACTGTTAATCCAAAATTCCTTCATTATACAGTCCTTATGTTACAATGGGAAATATAGGAACCAATGTACAAGGCGGTACTTCCGTTAATAAAAGAAAAAAATAAAAAAAAACTTTAATAATTAATTTAAATAAATGTTTTAGGTCGAAGAACACCTACTGTTTAATTAACAGAAAAGTTATATTTGCACTTGTACTGACTGGGATTCGAACCAGCGGCCTCTAACACTCAAACCACAAGTCAGAACTGCAGTGCTACTTGTTCCATATCTTGAATAAGTAACTTCGCTCATAAAACGCGACTATGACAACAAAGGAAACAAACAAACCAAAAGAGCAGTTAGTAAAGACTGCGTTCACGACTGTGGTAGGTAAATGAACTAAAAATAGTGAGACGTCACTTAGTCACACATGAATAGCTGCTACTCCAGATCGGAGCTTAAGCACTTTAGCGTGTAGGAAGCTCGGTGATGCAACAGAGCAAAGAGAGAGAGAGGAAGAGTAGCAATCGGGCAACTGTCTACCACTCTCCAGTGTCTCAGTTAAGCGCTCCTCCCTCAAGCACACTTCACTTCTGCCCTGATTGAAGCGAAGCGTTCAAGCGGACGTATAAACAAAACACAGCACACAATAATTAATAACACACAGTCAGAAATAAGGGCGATATTGCCCCAGGGTGTACCCTGGCAACCAATATCATAGCACAGTTGGAAAGCCACGCGCCGCTTTAAATAGGGAAGCTGGCAGTTGCATCAAGACAGACCTGATTGTCGCTATGCTTCCTGGGGATTGTAGTTTTTCTCCCTGCACGCCGTGATGGATGCATGTGCCTCTGCCGCCCCCTGTGGCGGCATGGCCTGTGACACCTTATTTCAATATTTTTTCGTATTGTAACATTATACATTAAAAGTATGATTAAAACACCCATGATGAGTCATTAAGAGAACATTCACTGCTTAAAAAAATAAAGGGAACACAAAAATAACACATCCTAGATCTCAATGAATAAAATCTTTTAGTTAAGATAGTTTAATGCATTAAGAATAAAATAACATTAAAATGATCAAAATGCAAATCAAAATTAATAAAATTATTATCCCATGAAGGTCTGGATTTGGAATTATACTCAAAATCAAAGTGGAAAATCAAATGACAGGCTGATCCAACTTCAGTGTAAATTTCTCAAGAACATCAAGAAAATTAAAATGAGTAGTGTGTGTGGCCTCCACGTGCCTGTATGACCTCCCAACAACGGCTGGGCATGCTCCTAATGAGGCGGCAGATGCTCTCCCCTATGGCCCCCTCCATGTCTCCTGGTGTACCGGCCTGTCTCCTGGTATCTGCTCCATGGTATGGACACTGTGCTGACAGAAGAAAGGTAAATCATATCTGAGCAGAAAATTCAAAACTCCTAAACGATTTGTTGCACAGTTCCACACTGAAATTCAGTAAGCTCCTGAGAGCGACCCATTCTTTGACAAATGTTTGCAAAAACAGTCTGCATGCCTAGCTGCTTGATTTTATACAGCTGTGGCTATGTATGTGATTGGAACACCTGATTCTGATCATTTGGATGGCTGAGCAAATAGTTTTAGCAAGAAATTTTATGTTGTAAATATTAATGGAAGAGAATAAAAACATGTCACTATATTAAAAAAAAAAAACTATTTCAAATTTTTAAATAAATTATTATGCTAACAATATTAACTAACATGTAATATAATACATACTGCCTTTTCACTCAATAAGCCAATAAAACCATCTTTGTGTAAGGTAGCTCTGTTTTAGATCATTTGATTTGTCATCATTATCTTAATTACCCCACAATTATCGTAAAGTTCTGCGTCAACGTAAAGCGACAACACCCAGTGGCTTTTTCAAGTTTTGTGGAATTCATTAATTTGCGTTAAGATTTACAATGGGGTGGCACATTTTTTAGAGGTAGTCCGATTGGAATGATAACCTTCTATATACCGGTTTGTTTAATATGAAAATTTTCAGTAATATTCTCCTCATTCACATTAGTGTGTGTCTACGAATATCATCAAGATATTCCTCTTTAAGCTGTTATAATACCATGATTTTCAAATTCTAAATTTAAAGCTTTATTTTCATATGCACAGTATAGAAATGTTTCCCTGCACAATGAAATTCCTACTTGATTGTCGACCCTGATTGTCGTGGTACAATAATTAGTAACTAATATGCAATTATGCAAAAGTAGAATGAAAAAAATAAAAGTCAAAATTTAAGAAAATATATAAATATTTTACATTGTGCAAATTAGTGAACATTTCAATAAGATGTGTTTAGAATTTTAGTTCAAAAATGCTCTGTGTCTATGAGGTAGTCATCAGCTCAACTGTTCATGAGTCTAATGGCAGTGGTTTTGCATTTCACACTTCTATACATCTGAGCTGATGGTAGAAGTGTGAATAGTCCGTGTTTAGGGTGGGTTGGATCTTTGATGATCAGCTCTGCTGTGTGCTCTGCATTGGTTAAAGTTCTGTAGAAAGGGTTGCTTAATCCCAATTTTTGTGGCAGTTTTCATCACAATCTGCAGGCGTTTGCAGTCTAGCACTTCCACACCACACAGTGATGCAATTGGTCAGGACGGACTCGATAATGCAGATGTGAAGGTGTGGATTTTGGGTAACATGCCAAATTTCCACAGTCTTTTAAGAAAGTACTGCCATTGTTGAGCCTTCTTTAGCTCCTGTGTGGTGTTCAGTGTCCAGGCAAGGTCATCACTGATGTGAACCACCAGGTATTTGAAACTGTTAAGGGCAAGGTTGTTGTCTGTACACCATGTTACCAGAGTGTTCACCGCCTTCCTTTAGGCTGCCTTGTCTCCACCAGTGATACGACCTATCACACCAGTGTCGTCAGCAAACTTCAGAATGACATTGTTGGGGTGGGAGGCGACACAGTCATAGGTGAACAGGTTGTAGAGATTGGGGCTGAGGACACAACCCTGCGGGGTTCCGATGCCTGTGGTGATGCTGGCTGGGGTCTTATTTCCAATCCTGACAGACTGAGGCCTGCCAGTCAGGAAGTAGGTAGGCATATTGTAGGGGGTCTGTTTGGTATACTGCTATTAATGTAGGGTAGCCACACTCTCACAAAGCACTTCATAGTGATCAGAGTCATTCAGGCATGATGGTGGTTTCGGGCTTTATGTACCTGGGCTGTTGAGACTAATGGTGGAGGGGGGAGCGGTTCAGCGAAGAAAAAGTGTTTTGTAGTGATAATGGCAGAGGTCGAGGATTCAAAGCGGGTGTAAAATACTTTGAGATCATGTGGACTGTTGTCCGAGGAGCTAATAGTGTTGTTGGGCCTTTACCTCAAATCCGTGATTTGGTCCAGACATTGCCACATGTGTCTGGGATCAGCAGTAGGGTAGAATCCCTCTGTCTTCTCTCTGTACTATGTTTTGGCTGATCTTATGGCCTTCTTCAGTCTGTACTGCGCAGCTTTGAGGTTGACCTATCTAGTCTATAGACAGCAGATCGTGCTCGTATCAGTTGCAGTATCGCATTGTTTGTCGCATTGTTAGGGATTCTGGTTGGGGAACTTCCTGACTTGTATGGTGGGAACAATGTTCTTAATGCAAGTACTAATGTACCCAGACACAAAAGCCGTATAGTCATTGATGTTCACGAAAGAGTCCTTCCAGTCTATTGGAGGTAAACAGTTCTCTAGATTGCTCCCGGCCTCAGATGTCCACAGCTGAACCTGTCTGCTGACAGGATTTGACTGCTTGAGTTTCTGTCTCTAGGCTGAATACACAAACATAGAGATATGGTCTCAGTCTCCAAATGGGGAGTGTGGTGCTGCCTTAAGTCTGCCATGTATGTTGCTGTAAAGGTAGTCTAAGATATTTTATTATTTAGTTAATACAGTCAGTAAACTGCACATGTTAAAAAAACCCGCAACAATGAAAAAAAAGTGTGACGATGTAATAGAGTTTACTGAGTGCCGTTGTGTAGTTATCCCACAGATGGATGTAGACCGCGGCCAAAAATACACACATGAATTCCCGTGGAATGTAAAAAGGGCAACATTTCAGCAGTAAAAACTCTAGATCTTGGGAAGTGTATTCCCAATTCTAGATCTTATTCTGGATCTAGTATTTCCGTATGGTCTTGACTCACACAGCATGTCCTGCACCACATGTCTCTCCTGTCTGTCTCGAGCTTCTGCTTCCAGCCTCTTTTACTGAGAAACAGAGGAAGAGATAATTAGTTTCAATCCGTCACAGACAGGTGTTACCATTTACCTGATCTGCGTCCTTGGCCCGTCTCCTGTCTGCAGACTCCGCCCATCACACCCTCACACCACAGGCTTTATTTGCTTTTCTACCGCATTGTTGTTTTTACCTCATTGACGTTTATGCACATGATTTTCGTTAGTCTTACACTCCTGAGAATGGTGATAATGATCTGATTTCAGATCTGTTTAGAAATGGTTTTGTGACATAATTGGCATCAACAATTTTGATGTCTTCATAAACTTATTTTGTTAATGCCATTATACACTTCCACAAACATGTTTTTAGGATCAAACTTTGATAGTTCCCTGGTTTTATTTTAAATAAAATTGGAACAAATAAACCTGACTAACATTCCATTTACTAAAAACATCTGACTTTAATTTTCCCTCAAAATTATAGGCTTATTTTTGACAGATTTGTAATACTGGACCATTTTCCTAAACAAATGACAGTGAAGTACAACCTCTACTTTATTAGATTTACCTCCTTGTATTTACACACATTGTGTATTTTAACACTCGCCATGTAAATCAATATTGCATGTTTACAATTACAGATTGTAGTTTATCTGTTGTAGTAAAATGATGAGGATTAAAGAATAGGTATTTGTGTGGTAATGATTTTCACAAGTGACATTAATTAATTTTTTGTAAAGGACCAACATCAAATGCAACAATTAAAGTGGAAATTTATTGAAAATTTAAACTATTTTAGAACTAAAAAACTGAAATGTGGGGTGTGCAATATTGCCCTCCTTGCGTTAATACTTTGTAGCGCCACATTTTGCTGTGATTACAGCTGCAAGTCGCTGGGGGTATGTATCTATCAGTTTTGACTGAAATTTTTGCCCATTCTTACTTGCAAAACAGTTTGAGCTCAGTAAACAGCAATTTTTTGCTCTTTCCACAGATTCTCGATTGGATTCAGGTCTGGACTGACCAAGATTTTCAACTGAAATACACTGCTCAAAAAAATAAAACGAACACTTAAACAACCTAATCTAACTCCAAGTCAACCACACTTTTGTGAAATCATACTGTCCAGTTAGGAAGCAACACTGATTGTGAATCAGTTTCACTTGCAGTTGTGCAAATGGAACTGACAACAGGTAGAAATGAGAGGCACTTAGCAAGACCCCCCTATAAAGGAGTGCTTCTGCAGGTGGTGACCACACCCC
>JAOUQT010340898.1:0-35833 GCA_025769995.1 Xyliphius kryptos | reverse complement strand
GCTTCAGGGGGGTTAGGGGGTTTGTTCTCAGGAGGAATGCCAAAATTGAAATCAGCTGGCGGTGGCTCTGGTAATTTACTATTTAACTAAACTAAACTAAAGACAATAGTCAACTAAACAATAACTAAAGCATGTTTTCATGCCTGAACTCATCATCTGCTTATGTTTAAACAGCAAGGCCACCTATGCCACCCACAGCAGGGCGATCACCGACTTCAGGTGGAGGTGCTCCTAGACTCCCTAACACTTCTGCACGTCCAAACATGGGCAGAGGTGGTGCTCCACCTGTACCTTCATCTGCATCACCTTCTATGCGCAGTTCACCAAGTAGTGGCCCACCACCTTTACCAGGAGGTCGACCATCGGTTTCTCCTCCTGTTCCACAAGCCCCAGCAACAGGTCGACGCCCCAGCCTACCTCCAGCTCCAGTTTCTACTGGCCGTCAAACATCTGGCCCACCACCTCCTGTTCCTTCAAGTGCTCGTCCATCTTTTCAGTCAAATGATTTTTCCCCTCCGCCACCTCCAACTGGAGGGAATAGGGCAAATTTTCCCCCACCTGTCCCCTCTAGTTCCCGTCCGTATTCCTCTTCAGGGCCGTCAGCTTCTTCGGATTCTTTTCCTCCTCCACCGCCACCCTCAGGGGGACGACGAGAATCATTTACATCACCTCCAGTTCCATCTATTGGTCGTCCACCACTTCCTTCGATTCCTTCAGGATGTTCTGATAGCTTTCCTCCTCCACCACCTAATGTTGAAGAAAGCAGAGCACCGTGTAGTGATGGGCCCTCTTTTTCTCCGCCTCCATCAGGAGGAAAACCACCTGCTCCACCAAGTGGGAGGCCTATTGGCAACGCTCCACCTCCTGTTCCTTTGGGAAGAGGTGACCTGCCTCCATTACCTCCAAGCACAAAAATGGGGGGTTCTGGCCCACCACCACCGCCACCCAATTCAAGATTGATGCAGTCAGGAAGGCCCCCATCTATACGATCCAGTAGGACCTGTTTTCAGGGTTTATTTTTATGCACGTTCTGATTTTTTATTTTTTGGCATGCTTTATTTATTACACTCCCTTTATACAGGTCCTCTTCCTCCTCCCCCTGCGGGAGACAACACCAGAGGAGGTGCTCCACCACTACCTCCTTCTAATCATCCTGGTCGAGGAGGCAGCAGACCTCCCCCACCTCCAGACAGAGCTGGGGCAGGAGGCTTTCCCCCCACACCTCCCTCAAGCGTAGGCAATGGCTATCAGAGTGGTCCTCAAAATAGCAAAGGTATGAAATTGAAAGGTTAATACAGA
Source organism: Xyliphius kryptos (assembly GCA_025769995.1). Lineage (NCBI taxonomy): Eukaryota > Metazoa > Chordata > Actinopteri > Siluriformes > Aspredinidae > Xyliphius > Xyliphius kryptos. The sequence goes on along the minus strand of JAOUQT010340898.1, from coordinate 34,534 downwards.
TTTAATGCATTTGAAATAAAAAATAAAACCCTAATATACTGTACGTCCAAACTTAAAACTCTAAATATTTGCATGGAGTTGCCAACTTTTTTCCACAACAGCTTTTTTCTGAAGAATTGTATGTTGTGTCTGTGGGAGTTTGTGACAAATTTTTTTAGTGTAAAACAGTGCTTTCGTTACCTCCACACCAAAATATATTATAGTTAAATGTACGTATTCCACTCATCAGCTTTGCATAATGGGAGGAATGGCCAGTAACTAATATGTCTTATTAAAGTGTTGATCTTTGTAACAATGAAATTCAAGAGCCCCCCACCTACTGCACCCAAAATGTTTAGTCCCCACTGTGGTTAATTTCTTGGCTTTGAATTTGCTTAAGTCACTAAGTTTCTGAATATGAAACATTTTAAACTATGTTCATGTACCTTATGTTACACATAGACGCTCAGTCATGCTACAAAAGCAGAGAGAGCCTTTTCCAAACTGTTTTGCCAAAGGTATTAATTGTTTTTGTGCAATAGACATCACATAATCCTAGTCATCTGAAGCTTTTAGGTTTTTGGTTATTTTTAAATAAAACCATAAATTTTAATAAGGGTGTACGGGAGAGAGTAGTGGGAATTGCTCTAGGAAATGTGCTTGAAATGGTTATTCAATATCCATGAAATATCTGTTTGTTAAGCTCATGTCAGTGATATTAAGCATACTTAGTAGAACCTTACTCATACTACTATTTTAATATGCCTGATATGTAATGCATAGATGTACATGTAAATGTAATAGATTAGTCATGGACATGACTAGACCTACTTACACCAGTCAAACCTGTGATTACTCATAATGCTTTAAACCCATTTAATGCTATTAAGCAATTGCCCGTTACATCATGGTAATATTTTACCATGTATTACTTATTCTTTGCAATGCAGTGCACTTAATCATATGGTCAGACTAAGTCATACAAAGTCTTTGATATCTGTGCTGATATCCTAAACACAGTTCTGTGGTAAGATGCACATGCTAAATCTTAGCAACTAAGTTCTTAAGTGTTTGGATTTGCATGTTTAACACAGACTGGTAATAGACAAGCAGGATTTGAACGTTAACAAGATTTTTCAGCGTTTCAGATTATACAGATGTACACAACCCCTTGTATTATATGCATTACTTTATTACATTTATTATAAACATATTTTAACAACATTCAAGATGTGTTTAAACATATTTAGTTAAAATACAGTAAATGGTTTTAAGAAAATTGCTGATAAACCTATATACATCAAACACTGTACCATAACATGATCATACTGTATTTTAAAGTAGAGAAAATATTATTTTTATATACTTAATATACTTAAGTACATACATATTTTGTAAATGTGGATATTGCTGTCTGGATCTTGGGATGTCAACAAAGAAACAATGTTATTATATGTTATTATATTTAAAAAAAATGTTTTCTTTCACTGGTTTCCAGATGAGTGGGAGATGAGATTTTCTTTCCATTCACTGTCTGAGCTACCACCACCAGAACCTTACATTACTTTCCCCAAGACATACCCTAGCAAATCTGGTAAAAGTGACATCAAAGGTGAGCATGTTTGATTATATGCCTTAATAATAATTCAATAAAGTTTATGTAGCCACTTATTGAATTTGAAAAGTATAAACTAAAACTAAAACTAAATGGTGGGTCAGTAATATTATTGCTATAACTTGTTTGTTTTCTATAGGAATGGTACAGAAGGAGAGAGGAGCTCCCCCATTGCCTCCTGTACCAAGATGAAGAGTAGTTACACATTCCACTGCAGTATTACTGATAGAATGTTGATTTTTTATATTTTATGCATATACACACAATAAATAATTATATATTTTAAATATTAATGATGATAAGGTATTGTATAACATATTTTGGAGAGTAGTTACAAATTGGCATTTTTATGTGACAAATAAAAATGTAATAATTAGAATTTTGTCTTATGTTAATTTTTATTTTGAAATATTTTGTATTTTAGAACAAATGAGCATACTTAAACAAGTTTATTTTTAGAAGTATTATAAATTATTAATGTTTAACACATTATGTTTAACACATAACACATTTAGCACATTCACCTCTCAGTACTGGGGATTCCCGGTTCGAATCTCGATCTAGGTGGAGTGTCTATGTTCTCCCCGTGTCTGCGTGGGTTTCAAGGTGAAATGACTGCCCTAAATTGCCCCATATAGTCTGTGTGTGAGTGAGTGAGTGTATGCCCAGCGATTGGCACCCTATCCTGGGTGTATTTACCCATCGCCCGAAACATTAACCCCTGGATGGGCAAGGGGATCCCCCTGCAACCCTTGTGAAGTATTAAGTGAAAGATAATGGATGGATGGAGGATGTTTAACAAGATACAGTATTGCAAATTGTAAATACTGCTAATCAATTGTGCAAAACATCTTGAATGATAAACTGAAAAATTGATTCTATTCATTTACTAAGACAATAAAAACTGTATTGTCTGATATATTTAAAAAATGTTATGTTGTAAAATACATGAAAATGATTACCTAATTGTTAAAATACATTTTAAAAATCATCTTAGTAGATGGATTAAAACATTTAAAACTGATGATCTGTTTTGTTGTATTAAGAATTACAGTGGTGAACACTTCTGCCTACAAATAAGAAAGATCTGGCATGTTCTTTCTTTGTGAAGTTTGCCTGTTCTCTCCCTGTCTCTGTGGGTTTCATTTGGAAGCTCATATCTTACATTTGCTAGACGCTTTTATCCAATGCGACTCACAAATGCCCCAAGGACACACAGTGGTAACATCAGTGGAGCTGGGATCTGCATCCCAACATCCTAACCACTGAGTTACCACTCCTTATTCACTCATATCCTCAAAAACAAGCTGAACTAGAATTCTTGTGAACTACAGTCTTGCCCCAGCTATGAATGTGCTAGGCTGTGTTTGTCTGTGTGTCACTCCCTATGTGCTGAGATTCTCCTTTCATAAAAATGAAAATGAATCAATTAGTTTAATGGTACTGGAATTCAGGATGTTTAAAATTGCCAAAGTAATACAGCTTTTAAAAAAGACTGCTTTAAATTTCTCATCAAATAATCCAGGATTTTTATGTTAAACATGCAGTGTGTTGTAATGTCTAAACCTAAGACGTGCAATTGTATCTTTTCCAATGTGTGCATGTTTGTAGTTCTTAAAAGTGGTTTACAGCTGATTACTAGAAGCATTGGATGTCTAAAGGCTGCGTTAATCCAAGTCTGTCTGTAGTGATTTCAGCCAGTGTGAGAACCTGTATACAGCTAACCTGGAGTGAAGAACTGAACATTTATTTTTTTAAAAAGTTATTGTGTAAAATGCAATATATGGTCCATATATAGTCTGTCATTCTTCAATTATTCACTGACTAATTATTCAATGCAAAAGTTTGGACACATGATCAAATCCCACTTTTTTGTTTTCTATCAAAAAATTATTTTCTAACCATTTTTTCATATTTAGCAGAGTGCAGGAGCTCCATTTTAACTATGAAAAGTCAACCATAATACAACCTGACAGATTTTTTCACAGAGTACATTCACAGACATCAAAAGAAAAGTCCAGCTTCCTAATTGGTATTGGTATGTAGACATAAAAGATGCCTTGTTGACCTGCTAGCATGTTTAACTGCAGTGGGAAACTGTAATGGAAAAAACATGCAAACTTCACATACAAAAAAAACTCCATACTATAGAACTGAACTGTTTAAAGCATTTGCCTCTGCACCACAATTTACCAAAAATGTTGTGTTATAATTTCTTTTATTATTATATTTAAATAAAACTTGTTATAACTTTTGACAATTACAACAGTGAATAAATATATTTTGCACTGTGTCGTTGACCCCATACTTAAGGTTTAATGCTTTATGAGTTATGAGTAACTTAAACTGGGTTTAACTGAAATCTAATTTTGCATGTACACCACGTGAGCAGACCGTTGCGTAAAGGCATGTGGTCCCGCCCCCGTGACGTGGTGATTGGCTGGATAAGGGCTGTAGGCAGCACCCGTAGTCGGGACAGGAAAGTCATTAACAGGAACGCAGAGCAGAAACGGTGTCAATGTTTCTTTAAGGACTTGGTTCATCTTGGTGGATACTTAAAAGAAAACTGACCGTTGCTTAACGATTGTGGAAGTGATTGGAATATGAGAAGACGTGTGTTATTATTGTCATTTGGTCGCCATGTGGCTTTTTGTTGCTGGTTTTCGTTGGGGGGACGCGTGCTAGCAGTGACCGGGTTCAGCGCTGCACTGTGACCAGGTGAGGAGGCACTTACTCAAGTTATTTAATACTAATGTTCTGTAGGAATATAATAAACATGTTTTTAACATTTATACATTCTTCAGCCATTTTGGGTACAAAGTCAAATTGGCTACCTAAATAATCGTTAATGACGAAAACATTTATCTCCTTTAAACTATTATGAATTCATTAAGAGATAGGTTACTGCATTGAGCGGTTTAGCAATTTTTTCCAAGTTGTGAAAGTCAGTATTACTGTTTGGTAGCTGTTATGGCATCGGTGTGCACAATTTACAGAGAGCATTAGTGTTGTGTGCTTCTAATTAATCCTAAACCCATACCAAAAATCTCAAACGTCCCCTAATTTAGTCAATAGTACAGCTGTTTTAGAACAAAGTGGTTCAGATTTCTAGTAAACAGTGGAAATAAGGTTTTTTATGGTTTATAGTATTTATATTTAAATATGGGTATTTGCATGTAGCAATTAAAGGCTAAAATGTCATGTGTTTAAGGAGTCTTTGTTTGTGTTTCAGATGTAATGAAACTTGCATGATCATCAATTCACTCAGGTCACAATGGATACGTTTTCAGTCGCCTTGTCCACCTCTGATCACATATTTGGAGAGGGGCTTTTGTCAGCCCCTGCTCCTGTCATGTCCATTGATAAACTCTTCCCTGCTCTTCTGGAGTGTTTTGGGATCATACTGTGTGGTTACATCGCTGGTCGGACTAACATTATCACTTCCACGCAAGCCAAAGGCCTGGGGAACTTCGTGTCAAAATTTGCCCTGCCAGCACTTCTGTTCAAAAACATGGTGCTGCTGGACTTTAATGATGTGATCTGGTCGTTCCTCTGGGGCATTCTTGTGGCCAAAATAACTGTATTTTTTATAGTTTGCCTATTAACGTTGCTTGTAGCCAACAGGGAAAGCAGATATGCTAAAGCGGGTCTTTTCTCCATATTTGCCACACAAAGTAATGACTTTGCCCTGGGATACCCTATAGGTAAGATTTGTTTATATAATGCGTTGATGTAAGTCTAACAGTTTGTGTTTTATACTAACTATACCATCAAGTATGACTTAATATTTAAAGTTGTTTAATGCCAGTTAATCATTATTAGCTAACATCGTTTTACATTACTTAAATCCAGACAATTATAATTGCACTGAAGGAACATTGATTTACAATCAGTGTTGCATCCGTTCTGACCAAGTTGATTTCACAGAATTGTGGTTGATTTGGAGTTATATTGTGTTATTTCAGTGTTCCCTTTATTTTTTTTTGAGTAGTTTATAAATATAACTACAAGCGGCGATCCTGGGGTTTAAGCTGTGTGCAGTCGGTTGAATATAAGACAATAGTAAAATTTGCATGTAGCAGCCTGACTGAATGGAAAAGTCCAACTTTTTTGTAATTATTATTGACCACATTCCGTAGAGTACACGTTATTATTTTTATTTTTTTAAATTGTATTTTTTTTTGTAGTAACCAAACACTTGGTGGTTAACTGGAAAAATCAAGGACTAGTTCACAAAAGTAGGCAGTTCAAATTATGTTAATTTGCAAAAATAAAAAATGGTCGTAGCCTATGCGTCCAAATTGCAAAGTTGTTTGTTGGAAGTCTTGGAAAAATCTATGGAGTCTAGGAAATTTTATTTTAACAAATTAAAAAGACTAAACGTTATTTGCTGCTCTATAGCACCAATTATAGGTGCTTTAATCCCTAACAACTAATATTATTACAATTATAATTCCATGGCCATATGCTTGTAAAGATTTATTAAACATTGTGGGAACCTATACTTGTTTATGAACTTGCCCATGAGGAGATCACATGTAATTATGGAGACCACAATCAGGTCTCCACAATATAAACCTTTCAGCTTTGAAGTAAATTATGTTGTGTTGTTAGGATAGTTGTATTTATGGATAAAGTTTGGGTAAGTCTCCACAAAATATATGGAAGTCTTTGTAAAGCCCCATCAATGTGTAAAAACAAACTTGTCTATGGCTTTTCACAGAACACAAGACAACGGCATTGCTGTATTTGTTCACAGTGTCTGCAGTTTTACCCATTTTTTTTGTTAAACTTGATATTTACAGAAAAGGTAACTTTGAAAGACAAATTAGTCTGTGTAGCAACATTGTTGAGCTTTGTGTTGACTCAGGTGCCTGTTCTTACAACATACCCCTCCTGTGCTTTCCAGCTAATCCCTTTACTAACTTGTTTTTCTGATTTAGAATAAGAAAAACAAGTTAGTAAATTTGTGTAAGTGGACACCCACTTAGACAAATCTAGAGTAAACATTTTGACATTTGTCAGTTACATGCTTGTTTTTGCCACAGTATGGTAAACTGTTCTGTCACAGCTTAATGGCACAAAAAATATGCGAATGTGTCAACTGTTGACAAATTTTACATTTAGCAGACGCTTTTATCCAAAGCGACTTACATGTATCCCAACTTGGTTGGGGTCAGAACACAGGGCTGATACAGAACCCTGGACCAATGAGGGTTAAGGGTCTTGCTCAAGGACACACATTGGTAACTTCAGTGGACCTGGGATTTGAACCCACAACCTTCTGATTGATAGTCCAACACCCTAACCACTGAGCTACCACTTCCTTTTTAGTAAGCTACCCCATTTTAGTAACTGTCCAAAACGTAAGACACAAAGTAATACTAACATGGATAACCCATGTGAACGTTAATAAGCTCTTTTTCCACAAATGTGACCACAATGTTTTAAGAGTGGCGATAAAAGTGATTTAAAAATAAAAATCTTCAGTCCACAAATCAAAAAGTGTATCTAAGCTACCCGTTAATATATTCATTAGCATATTTTGTACTAAAGAAATTCTTTGTCTTTTACAGTTGAAGCTCTGTATAAAAGCACTCATCCAGAGTACCTTCAGTACATCTATCTGGTTGCCCCAGTCTCACTTATGGTGTTAAACCCCATTGGTTTTGCATTCTGTGAGGTCCAGAAGTGGCATCAGGAGCAAAGGCAGCTGCACAGCAAGCTTCGTGCAGTCAGTGTGGCCATTCTTCATGTTTTCCAGAACCCCATGGTCTTCATGGTGGTGGTTGGGCTTGCCTTTCATTTTGTCCTGGGTTCAAGTGTCCCTGAATTCATGCAGGGGTTTGTGGATGGTTTGGCCAACTCATTTGGTGGAGCAGCTCTCTTTTATCTAGGTTTAACCATGGTGGGACAACTGAAGAAGCTAACCAAGTCTACTGCAGTGGCTCTCATACTGCTCATCACTGCCAAACTGTAAGTGTTACTTGGTGGTAAAATAAAAATGTTTTAAAATTTGCTTATCTCATTTAGTGTTGTGGGAGTTGTTAGTTTACCCCACTACTCTCACTATAAAAGTATGGTGTAAACCATGGTGTTGTTTTTTTACAGCTTTACAAAAAGCAAATTTAATCAAATATGCTATTTTGTATGGGTCCTACTTAAATACAGATCAGTTTTGTGTTTGTGTATGGATAGCTGTCTCATATGTGCTTTGCCAGCTATGATTGTTATTTTTCTGTCTACAGTGAACAATGGTTGGCACTCTTTTTGTTGAGTGTAGCTAATGACACAAAAGGTGTGTAATTAGGTTTTTTTTTAGGTGTAATTAGGTGTTTGCTATAGTCCAGACTATTACCTTAAAATCATAGATATATTAAATATTACAGCCAGACACAGACCGCTGTGGTGTTTTAAATTTATTTTTATGATGTACACATATAGTAAGGAGCATAAGTATTTTAACCAAAATATAACTTTTTGGCCTTAATTTGGAGGATGAAGAATGATGAGTACATCCCAAAAACACCATCCCTACTGTGAGGCATTGGGGTGGAAGCTACTACAGGAAATGTTTGACCTCTGTAATTGCAAACAAAGGCTACTGTACCAAATGTTCAAATACTTATTTGCAGCAGTACCAAAACAAATTTAAAAGCATACATAGTGATTTCTGGATTTTTTTTTAGATTATGTTTCTCACAGTGGACATGCATCTAAGATGAAAATTTCAGACCCCTCATGATTTATAAGTGGAAGAACTTGCAATTTAAATACTTGTTGTGTTCAAATACTTATTTTCCTCACTGTAAGCACAGCAGGGCGATGTCTTCGAGTTGTAATTGCCACACTGGTGGCGTAATCAGTCTGAGGAAAACAGAAACTGCAGAGCAAAGCAGGAAACAACTTGACATGAAAGCTTCATTTGGATAACTAGTTCAATTAATAAAAAACTCCTTTAATTGTATTGTTTAAGCTTTAATGTAATGAGATTTCTAATTAAATTTAAAAACAACTAGATTGCACAAGGCTGCCAAAATAAAAAGTGTTGCATGATGTGAGGTGTTGTTGTGGTATTGTAAGTTGTGCTGTCACCACAAAGCAAGATTTTTGGTTTAATTACCTGGAGGTTTATTTTTAGTGTAAAATTTGCGTGTACTTTTTAATATAAATGCCAGAATGTTTCTTTGTATTTTTAAGGAGACTTTTCATTTGCATTATTTCATTATTTGCATTATTTCATTTGCATTATTGGGATACATGAATGTAAACAAAATATGGTGGCTCACGGACCCAGGATCACCCTAAATAAATTGTATTTGACAATAAGATTTAAATAATAGAATACAGAATAACTGTAAAATGTAAAATCTAAAATATAGTATATGAAATTAGCAGCACTATAAAATATAACAGCAACAGTCTTCTGTTCACCCTTCACCACCCTCTGCAAAGCTCTGTCTGCAGCAGAGAGCTTCTGTGCCACACGCTCTCCACCACTCATCTGTAGAAGGAGATGAGGATTGAGCTCAGTCCGGCTCTCCCCAGCCGCCTAGGAAAGTAGAGCTGCTGAATTGCCTTCCCGACTAAACTGGAAGTGTTGTTGCTCAGTTGCACACCTACCACTTCTACCACAGATCCTGTGACATCCGGGGGGGGGAGGTGGGTGTATGTGCCCTTCCTGAAGTCCACAATAATCTCCTTAGTTTTTTTATGTGGATGCAGAGGTTGTTTTTCCTGCACCAGCCCTCCAGGTGTTTCACCTCCTGACTATAGCTGAACTCATCACTGTCTGCAATGCATCCAACCACTGCTGGTCTTTCGCAAACTTCATGATATGACAGTTCAGATGGGTAGGTGAGCAGTCCTAAGTTAACAGTGTGAACTTGGTCCCAGTTGACCTTATCAACTGAGTTAGCAATTTGTGTGTTTTAGGCAGTGTCCCTATACTTGAAAGTCCAAATCATCATCATAAGCCAAATGTGCATATGGATAAAAATGGTGTAATGGTATTTATTAGCTTGCAAAATTTTAACTAAAAGTTTGTTTTGTCACTGTTTCAGACTGGTGATGCCGTTGATTTGTAGAGGTATGGTGGAGGTTTTTAATAATGGGAACACCAGCTCTCTAAACCAGAGCAGTCTTTCCAACTATGCATTTTTGTATGGAGGGTTTCCCACTGCCCCCAGTGTGGCCATATATGCTGCTCACTACAACATGGAGCTACAGGTGGTAAGTAGTTGTTTCGATGTGTTATTTAAATAGCAAACACATACTTATTAAAACTTTACATTGCCTTTCTTATTTTACATAGTAACAAAAAATTTACCCAAGTTACATTTGGGAGCTCAAAAAAAAGATCAATTCTCTGTTGATGATATTTCATTCTGTTGATTAGTTGTTATCCCTTTTTTTAATTTAGGTGTGCAGATATTCCTAATAAAAAGCTCACGGTGTTTACATTACTTTAAAAGTCTAAGTTATTACAATCACAAGAAGCTGACTGAATGTTTTGTGGTAGATATTCTTTAATGACCGTCCGATCTGTGTTCATGTCTGTAATCAAACAGTAACTCTATTTCTCAGGTTACAGCAGGCATGGTGATCAGCACATTTCTTTCAGCTCCTATCATGTATGTGTCTGCATGGTTGCTGACTATCCCATGGATGGATCCTAAACTACTTGAGTCTGCACTTCAAAGTATCAGTTATAACATCAGCATCATCGGCCTGGTTGCCTTGGTAAGATGTAATTGCACACAGCTTATAGTTCTTCATTCATTCATTATCTTCTGTTCAATCCTCTACAAGGTTCGCAGGTGGGTTTTCCATGCAAAAACTGGGGAGACACCCAGGACAGGGCGTCAATCTATCGCTGGGCACACCCACTTACACACATGCAGACTATGTGGGGCAATTTTAGAACAGTCAGTTTACCTTGAATCCACGTTATTGGACTGTGGTAGGAAACTGGAGGACCTGGAGGAAACCCACGCTGACACGGGGAGAACATAAAAACCTCACCCAGATTGGGATTCGAACTGGGAATTCCCAGCACTGAGAGGTGAACTGCTAACCATTATGCCACAGTGCCGCCCTATTACAGTTCTTCAGTCATGACTATTATGGGATTAGATTGTCAGTGTTTTTACCGGAACATTAATAACTGGGTGTACTCCAAACCTAACATGCTCATGCTTGTGCTGCATTTCGGTGATTATAATCTAGCAACTACTCATAGTGATGAACAAGTGATAAAGGGATGTTGTAAATAAATGCAAAACAAATGACCATAGAAGTCCTAAAGCTGTAGAATCTAAAACCTAGTCACCTTATTTCCTTGTTTTGCAGTTGTGCAGGTTTTTTTTAGCTAATGTTTGCTTTGCTGAATTACTTCCTTCCTCTTTGTTATGCTCTAAGCACAACCAGAAAATAGAAACTGGGAAATTAGAAGCAATTTAAAAACTATAAACTTTACACAGTGTTTTTGACAACTCAACCTATTCCAGTGGTTTAACTATAGACATTGATTAATGTTAAGTTGTGCTATTCATATGATTTATTTTGCAGGTGTGGTGTGTTGCTGTCAATATAATGAGTAAAAAGTTCTCCAGGGTTCCCCATATGTTTACTGTTAATCTGTTTGTGGCACAGGTGAGGCAATTGGTTCTGCAGATCTAGTATACAAGTTGTGTTGTATTGGGTACAATTATGTGAGTTTATGTATTTCTTTTATTAATGCTCATTTTTTTCCCTTTCTTGTTCATAGTTGGGGGTATGTGTCGGTATGATTGCTTGGAATTTTGTGGTGGTTAAAGAAAACTTCATTAGTCAGATTGTGATCTTCACTCTGCTTTATGGCTCACTTTACAGCACGTATATTTGGTCAGGTAAAACTTTATGCACATGTTTTTAACTACAAAAAAAATCTTAGATTTGATACTCTGTACAGCACACAATGGTCAGTTCAGTCTTTAGGGTTTGAACTAGGCTCATTAATTCTATTGCATAGTGTCATTGAGGTTATTAACTTTCATCTTGATGGCAACAAAACTTTTCTCATTTCTGTACAAGTTCTATAATAGTTTTATAGGTTCAGTCACAGACATTTTACTAAAGCCGTAGGTGATTGATTAAGCTTGTGGAAAAGACATAATGAATATGTAAAGCTACCACATATACTGAGTATCATATAGGAGGTTATACGGAGGTCATACAGGTACGTGGAGGCCACAAACACTACTGAGCCTCATTTTAACTTTTCTTGAGAAACTTCCACTGAAGTTAGATCAGCCTGTCATTTGATTTTGTGTAGGATTCCATATCTAGACCTCTATGGGATAATAGTTTTTAGGGATAATAGTTTGTTCTCAAAGCATTCCACTATCTATTAAAGAAAACTGAAATATTTTATTCTTTGAGATCTAGGATGTTTTTTAGTATTATTTTTTTTTTTAGCACTGTATTTTTATAGGATTCTGCATGATCCATTCACTTTCACCCTCAAGATTTTAGTAATCTCGGTTATAGCATTGTGTTAAATTTATTTTTTGTCTCCTGATAATTCATTTGAATTTCTTTTCCTGTTTAAGGTCTCATTGCTTTCTCTCTGTACTTGTTGAGGAAAGACAATGAGCTTAGGGTGCAGCCTGGTGTTTTATTACTAACTGGTTGGGGGTAAGTCCTTTCTTTAGTAAAGTGTTTTACTTTTTAATTTTATACTTCTGGCAATGTAATGCATACCAAAAATGTACAAAGATTGTTCATGTAAAACAGAATTTTAAACTGTGACCAATGTAAATTATTTTATTTTTAAATATTCAAACACCCCTGGGAAATACAATCCTTGAAAGTGTAAAATTTAAAATAAGTCCAAGAAAAATGTGAAAGAATGTCCTAAAGACTTTTAGAAGAAACCATTTTTATTGAGGTCATCACGCTGTGGATTAGATGTACTTAGATTCAGATTTATTTGGAAACACTCATAAACCATGTTTAAAGGGGACAGAAGACTGTTTAACAAGCAGTTTTTGTTAAAATGAATTAACACCACAATGTCTATAACCGAACAACCGCACTGAAGCACCGTTTAGAAGCCAGGCTTTTACTTCTTGCACCTGAACACAAGCTATCCACTATATGCATCCAGCTTCTGGCCTGCCCTAGAAGTTTGGTGAGCATGTCAAATTAAATGCTAATAAATAAGAAAATAAATCTAGTAAATTTTGGTTGTCTAAAGCAAACTGGAGACAATTGTGTATCAGTAATGTGGTTATCAAAAGTCAGGCTGTAAAAATCAACAGAATTATGACTTTTGGAAGCTCAGTGTTTCAGGTTTTCATTGTGTAAACAGCCTGTTTAAAAGTAAGCTTTTGTTGATGATAAGTAACTTAAGTGTAGTTTGGTCTCAACTCTTTTAGAGTACCAGTGGGGATTGTTGGTGTTCTACTCCTGGTGGGAGACAAGATGCCAGATACTACTGACTCTGCATTCTTTTATGGGAGGTTACAGGTGAATGACTCATACTCAAAATGCTATGACCTACCACTTCCACAATATCCATCGCTGAACACACAGTCACTCATACAAACACACTATACGTGGCAATTAAGATCATTCAATTAACCTTGAATCCATGTTTTTGGACTGTGGGAGGAAACCAAAGAACCCGGAGTAAACCCAAGCGGACACGGGGAGGACATGAAAACTCCACCCAGATTGAGATTTGAACTGGGAATCCCTGGTGCTTAGAGGCGAACGTGCTAACCACTAAGGCATTGTGCCGCCCTCTAAAAGTTTAAATAATATTATTTTAATTCATACCTCAGATGGTTTTGTGAATTACAAAAATATGATTATTATAACTTAAACTTTTAATTTTTTACTTAAAGAACACCAAGTATGTGAAAATAAAACAACTCCTTGTCTGAATGTAAACAAAACAAAAACACTAAATAAAATGTGATGTTCATTGGCACATAAGTATAATATTTTATCATGCACTTAAATATTAGGGATGCTTTGCATATTTTTACAACGTCTCTAGTGACAGTTTAGACACTGCTGACTCGTGCACCTTAATTAATACACCAATGATGTACACATTGAAATAAGACAATCTCTGTTAAAAAAATTTGTTTTATATTTATTTCCAGTATATAATTACATGATGACCAATGGATTTTTGCAAACAAATCATAGTCACAAGTGTAGCCTTTATTGAAGGAGGCACACTTGAGATGGTTTAAGTAATGACCGATGTAAAAATATGGCTTGCCTTATTTTATTTTTTTCTTTGTGTTTCAGGTTGTGTGCACAGCCATAGTACTGTGTGTGAGTATATCTGTAGCTGGAATATCTCTTCTGTTGCTCAGCAGAGGCTCACATGAGTATCAGCGCCTCAAAAGAGAGTCAATAAATGGCTCTACGGTGGATTTGAGCGTTGATAATGGTACACAAACCCAGAGCACAATTGAGCAGACAGTCAGAGAGACAGATGATGCAGGTAATGTACCCTGCTTTTACAATTCATGACCTAAATCTAATATTGGCCTGATTTTGACATTTATCTATTACAATTTTACTGATGTAATTGATTCATGAAATTGTGTGTTCTTTTAGGGTGTGAGGATTGTGAATGTAATTGTACAACCATTCAATCAGTGCCTAGTAGAGTTCTTAACTCTGATGAGACAGACATACTATCTACACCACCAGGTAATTTGTGATCAACTGGGCTTAACCAAATAAGAAAACAGCTCCAGTCCATTGCTCCTTCTTTACCATATTCTATAAAGTCAGAGGTACCATTCTTCCTATTTAGAAAGCTGCAGGATAGTCGCTCATTTCTCAAAAATATCTTAGTTTTACATACTGCGGCTAATAAATGTAGTAAAACCTACCCCAAGCTTACCAGTCATTCATCTGTCTTTAGGGGTATATTAAATATGATCTTTCTCTGCAGGAGGGTGCAGGAATTGTTGTGAATCCTCAAATTGTTTGTTGGTTAAAGAAGAACAAAAGCAACAAAATGCAGACACACAGGTGGCCAGACACTTACTGCTCTGTCTGCTGCTATCTGTCAGTATCTTAGCCGTAAGTACAAACTTCTGTGGTAACAAGGTTTGTTGGGGGGAATGGGTGTGGTGCATTTCATGTGTTCCTTTGTACTAGCAAAGACAGTGTAGTATTTATCTTTCACATATGGCTGCTGTTATGTCATGCCATATATTTTAATGCATGATAAAAAAACATTCATACTTTTAGTCTTCATTTAACATCAAGATGACTAAATCAACTGATTATTTGTGCATTCTTATGCAGTTTCATTACACAAACATGGTCCTTCTCTCTCATATCAGGAAGGTTCAATTCCAGTTTGTGTGAACATAGGTCTTCCATGGCTCTTTGTGGTTTTACATTCCAAAAACATGCTGATTAAATTAAAGAAACCAATATCACATCACTGTATCACATGTAAATGATCAGCAACGCCATTGATGTTATCTAGACAACATACTTTTTACAAACATAACGATATTTAAAAAATAAAATATTTACCCGAATGCTTTTCTCTCAACGTTACATGCTTTATAAATGCTGGACAGAGTTTAGATCAAGTGACTGGAGCAGGATATATGGATGATTCCATAAATCTCTTAATGCAGTCATTTCACTGATTTTGGTTTGTAATAAAAGACTTTGTATTAAACCAAAGAAGATTTTACGATTTGTCATTTGATCATGTTTTAAATTAAGATTTGGAATTCAGAACCCAATCGCTTTTAACTCATATATGTAAATTTTATGGATATACACAATCCTATCAATTTTACTTTTTCTTTTTTTAAATACGTATTTTTTTAAAAATATGTATTTCCTTAGTGCAGTTTGTTTTCTCTTTAGAAATGCCTGACGTACTGATTTGTCCCACACTGTGTGTTGTAGAACCTCTCCAGCTGCATCTGGTGGCTCTGTAGTGGAGTTCCTGGTAGACTTTATGTAGAACTACAATTTTTCTGTGCTGTGGCCAACTTTGGACAGGTTTGTTTAAATTTACAAATATCTACTCAACTATTTATAATTATTTATTTGCTAGTAACTCCATGCTTTCTCCTTTTAGGGTTTTATTTCCTTTGGGCTTTTTGGTCTTGACAAACATTTCATCATTGTGCCATTTAAAAAGAAGTATGTTTATTAATGTTAAGAATTTTGCAGAGGAATTTCAACCTGTATTAAACAATTTTCTAAATCGGTGATGTTATTTAGGTTGGTGAGTCTGTGGAAGGCCCTGTGTCAGGAGGCAGCTGGCTCCTCCACATTACCTGAAGAAATCCGACTTACGTGTATTCAGTTTCTTAAGTATCATAAAGAACAGTGTGTCCATGACATTGTCCGCAAGAAGCGGTAAGCACACATTAGGCTTTCTTGTGAAAAGTAGAATTTGCTTGGCAATAATGTCAATTTTTCTTTTCTTCACAAACATGTAGTCCATCACAGCAACTATGACTATGACAGAACTGTTGCTAAGCAGCACATACTTGCAACACCCTCCTGACTGACCACAACCCAACCTATTATGGGCAGAGAAAACCTTTAGTGTAATTGATCATATCCAATTTATTGATCGCCTCATTTTTGTAGACGTAGAACATATAAAATTAAATATCACAATTAGAAAATTGAATAAATAGAATGTGCCTGTGGCTGGGTGGTTAGCACATTCGTCTCTCGTCGCTGGGGATTCATTGTTCAAATTCTAATCTGGGTGGAGTTTCATGGTCTCCCTGTGTCCATGTAGGTTTCCCTCAACTGTCTAAAAACATAGATTTTAGGTAAGATTGATGCACTGTATTTTGTGTGTGTGTGTGTGTGTGTGTGTCTGTGCCCTGTGATAGATTAGCACCTTGTCCTAAGTGTATTTGCCCAGCGCCTATCATGTTCTCCTCTGGATTGGCATGGGGAACCCCCAGCGACCCTAGTAGAGGGTTAGGTGGAAGATAATGAAAATAATAATACTTGATCAGATGACCTGTCCTGTGACAGGAAATTACAAATTAAATTACAACTTATTAAGTCTTAAAAAGTCAATCTTAGCTGTTTAGACCAAGTATTGGCAAATACCTGTAGTTTTGGCTTTATCACTTCTTAGCTATAATGCATCAAAACTGTTAAAGCTTGTTTTTGTACTGGGATAGGCTCATTTACATTCCAGGTCACTGACATTTGTGG
This sequence comes from Xyliphius kryptos, assembly GCA_025769995.1. Taxonomy (NCBI): domain Eukaryota; kingdom Metazoa; phylum Chordata; class Actinopteri; order Siluriformes; family Aspredinidae; genus Xyliphius; species Xyliphius kryptos. The sequence continues at coordinate 17,709 of JAOUQT010340898.1, read as the reverse complement.
CTCTAATAATGTAAAAGTGTAATAAAGTTTAAAGACTTGACTTGACTTTGATCTTTTCATACTTCCTCATTTATCTGTTTTTGGCCACAGCTAGCTTTCACTCTTGGTATTGATTTTGCATAAATGAAAGCCAGATTTAGTGTTTATTTCCTGTTCTAACAACATCTTTGTGGTTTCCCTAATTTTTTTTCTGTGCAGATGTGGGGAAAACAGTGTAGTGCACACATTTCTTGGTACTGAATTGGTACAGTGGCTGCAGAATGTGGGCTTGGCCAATGACCAGGGGGAGGCACTGCAATACGGTTCCCGCCTTCTGGATGGTGGAGTCATTCACCACATCTCTTATGACTATGGTTTCCAAGACAACAACCTGCACTACTGTTTTGCAGATGGACCTTTGACTGATACACGAAGCTAAACACCTGCACCTGCAGATAATTGATATTGGTTTATGAAATGTGAACTGATAGGTCATCCGTATCTCAGATAATAAATGGATGACATAAACAATGTACTGCTAAAATGATTTAAAACAAAAAACAGTATGCACTGGGTATTTATGCACTGAATTATAACTATAAGCTCTAGGAGCTTGAACGGCCAGTAGCTGAACGAGGCTAGAATACATTTTTTTTAGAAATGTAAATATATTACATTTGCAAATGTAACATTTAAAATATGTTGATATTTATAGCCATTTGTGTAATATTAAAATTTGCATTTCTCATAGTATTACTACAACATCTATTTTATTTATATAGCGGAACTGAGCTGGTGTGCATGGCCCTTAAACTTTGCGTATGGTGTATAATATAAAACTTTGAAATTAACTATTCTGCAGAGACGTTGACAAGTGTTTCATTTTCAGGTGGATTTGTTTACAAAGATTTTACCTCCAATGTTGTCATGTAGCTATAGATTAAATTCTGTTTGTACCATATACGCTGATTAGTCACATTTACACATGCCATTAGAAGTTAAAGTATCTACATTTACATTTGGTCATTTAGCAGACGGTTTTATCCAAAACAACTTATAGGTATCCCAACTTTGTTGGAGTCAGAATTTAGGGTTGATGCAGCACCCTGGAGCAATGAGGGTTAAGGGTTTTGCTCAAGGACCCACATCGGTAAAGCTTTTGCTTACTTTAGCACAGGCCCTCTCTTTCTCCCAACACAGAAAAAATATGTGTAATTCCCTTTGTGATACCCCCCGAAGGAGACAAAGGTGATTTAATAGTGTTCAAGACAAAATAATGTCCAAATTAACATTAGGGACTGTGATAGTATACAGGTGCTGGTCATTCAATTATAATATCATGAAATACTGAACTTTATTTCAGTAATTTTATTCAAAAAGCCACACTATAATTGCTAAATATGGCAAAACACCCGCAAAGGCCTTAAAATGGTCTCTCAGTCTAGTTCTGTAGATTACACAATCATGGGGAAGACGGCTGACTTGACAGTTAGCCAAAAAAAACTACCATTTACCCCTCGCTTAAGGAGGGCAAGACCTAAAAGATCATTGCTAAAGAGGCTGGATGTTCACAGCGCTCTGTGTCTAAGCACATTAATAGAGAGGTGAGGGAATGAAAAGATTTGGTTGAGACTAGGAATAACCAAAGGCTGGAGATGTTTGTAAACCAAAACCCATTTAAAATGTGGTGGAGATTTACAAAGAGTGTACTGCCGCCGGAGTCAGTGCTTCAAGAACCACCACATATAGGCGTATGCAAGACGTGGTTTTCAGCTGTCACACTCCTGTCAAACCACACTTAAACAAGAGACCGAGGCAGAACTCCTCACCTCTCGGCTGCTGCTAAGTGGTCCAACGCTATGTTCTCTGATAAAAGTAAATTTTGCATTTCATTTGAAAATCAAGGTTCAAGTGTCTGGAGGAAAAGGAGAGGCCCAGAATCCATGTTTCTTGAGGTCCAGTGTAAAGTTTTCACAGTAATGGCTTGAGGTGCCGTCATCTGCTGTTGTCAGTCTGTTGTGATTTCAGTGGTCCAAGGTCAATGCAGCTGTCTTCCAGAAAGTTTTAGAGCACTTCATTCTTTCTGCTGCTGACCAGCTTTATGGAGATTTCATTTTCTACCAGTACTTGGTATACAGTGCCAAAGCTACCAGTACCTGGTTTAAGGTACCCTGTTCTTTATTTGCCAGCAAAGTCGCCTGACCTAAACCTATGAGTTATTGTGAAAAGATGATACGCCAAACCCAACAATTCAAAAGAGCTGAAGGCCAGTATCAGAGTAAAAATGCTCCTGATGAGGGGGTGAATGTTCTCTCCTATCTCGATGTCTCCTGGTGTACTGGTCTGTCTCCTGGTATCTGTTCCATGCTCTGGACACTGTGCTGACAGACAGCAAACCTTTCTTTCCACAGCTCGCATTGATGTGCCATCCTGAATAAGCTGCACTACCTGAGCAATTTGTGTGGGTTGTAGACACCGTCTCATGCTACCTCTATGTTGAGAGAACTGACAAAAAGTTACCAAAACATCAGCCAGAAAGGATGAGAACAGAAAAAAGGTCTGTGGCTTGGCTTGCTAACTGCCTCTTATTTCTACCTGATGTCTGTTCTATTCATTCCACAGCAAGTGAAATGGATTCACAATAAGTGTTGCTTTTACAGAAAAGGGGTTGATTTGGAGTTACATTATGTTTTTTAAGTGTTTTCTATATTTTTTGAGCAGTGTATGTAGTGGTTCTTAATGTCACACTACTTACAGTAACACCAAAAAGGCACAACATGCATCAACAATTTACAGTTACGATGATTCTCTTGAAATCCGTTTATTAACAGTGCAAAGCACAAATGGCAATTGCATAAAGCTCAACATATCACCAATAAAATCGAGGGCCATTTATGGAAAAGATGTAATGCTCTTAAACCACTCCTGTAATATGTGATAAATCTGAATCTCATTCTCAAATGAAAACATTTTTGAAGTGCACACTTTCGCAGAAGGATGATTCGAATAGGCGAACCCTGCAAGCAATCAGCAAAACATGAACAACATGTTGTTTAGGAAAAATGCACAATATTTTATTTAGCATTACAGTTGCAACATGTAGTTGATTTATTCTGGTCTTATTCATATAGGTATCAACATAAGTTTTATTTGTGTATATCCCAAATGTCCTGGTTTAGACTTTAGGATATTCAGGATGGAGCGAGTTGGACAATAATCCTCCGCTTTGGCAAAGCCCCGACAGGAACGGCTGAATGAAGAAGATGATCCTTGTTCAGGCTTTTCTGTAAATGTCAAGCTCTTCTGCAACTGTATCAGAAAACAAGTGAACCAGCAGAGTGGAGTCTTCCACACCTTCAGTCAGGTACTTCTCCATTTCAGCCACTTTCTGACTCTCCAGCTCACGCATCTTCTGCACAAATCTTTGACCTCTCTCCTGTTCGAAAAGGTGAAGAATACATACTTGTTAATACATAGGAAACATGCATTCACAAATTTGTGGATACTGATTATTGCAAAATGTGATAAAACATTTTAGCAATCCTTAACCTTAAAAGCAGCTGTACTGATGTTGCATTGAGCTTCGACATCAATTCCTTGAGCTAACAAATTACATGGGTTTCCATCTAACATTATTTGCTGCTATAGGATTAAATTTAATGCAGCGTTTAAAGAAACTTTCATACAAAAAAAAGCAGAACATTTACCATAATAACAGTATTTTCACATGTGCTTTAGTGATAATCCTGGGTAAGTTAAACCAGAGTAAGTGGCAGCCTCCTACGACTTGTTTTTCCAGAAAACATGCCTTTTCTGTTTAAAGGTTAGAGGTTAAGGTTTTAAACCACATCTAAATAAAATAAGCATTTGTTCTTTGTCCTGAAACCAGTTTTGAGGCAGCCACATTTGGTAGCATGTCAAAGGTAAAAGTATTATGTACCTAATGATGCCCAAATATAAAAATGCATATGCATCTACATGTATGCAGTGCATTAATGTTACTTTTTAGGGCTGTTTTCCAACTTTAGGTTAATAAGTAAGAAATCTGATGACTAGCACGCATGTTCTCTATGTCAGATAAAACAAGTGCAATTTCTGCAAATGAATCAGGAAGAACACCCTCTTCCAGCACAAGTTCACCGACGCCAGAAATGATGTCATAGTGAGTATGAGAAAGTTGTAATGTTCTTACCCTTGTGCTTTCTATTATGGCAGCCACCACCTCATGCTTTATGAAAAGAGGGTGTTTACGATCAGGTTTACTCTGAAAGCGAGGTTTTTTTTTCACAGGATCATCTTCCCCAAAACACGGAGAACTAGTGTTCTTGAGCTGCTTTATGTCAACTACGAAGACAAATGGTTTAAAAACAGACCTAGAAGCAAAAATTGTAGAGAGAAAACAAACTGGTATCAAAAAGGGTAATACTATAAATATATTGCCATTACAAGTAGGAATGTGAAAGGTGGTTAACATTCATAAGACTACAGAGAAGTTTCTTTCCACACGCCATCACCATCATGAACAGCTGAACACTTAAACACTCCTGTACTGCACTTTAGTAAGCTGGGGTCAGTGTCTGAGAACAAAATTGTAACAGAACTGTAATTTACTGTCTCCCCTCAATGACTTTTTACTGCTGCACTCAGCACTTTACTGGAATTGTTTGCACATGTAAAGGGTATGTTGTGTGTGTTAGGTGAGCGAATGTCCTTTTACCTCTGGGATGTTGTTGTCATTGTGCACCGAAAGCTTCTGTAACCTAAAGCAAATTCCTTGTAAGTGTAAGCATACTTGGCCAATAAAGCCTGATTCTGATTCTGATAAAATCATAAGTAAACTATACCTCACATAATTGTAAATGCATCAGTCAATATAAATGCTATACAGAGGCACTTCATAGTTTTACAATTACAGACTGTTGATCCTTTCTGATCTATTTTACAATTACAGGACTTAAACTTCAATGACCGTTGTTGATCAACAACCTCTGGAAATTGTAATATACAATTTGTCAATTTCCTTCATTTGTACTCAAATATGTTTTTTAAAGATGGTTCTAAATCCTACTGCTTGACAACCATCAGTGACTTGGTCCTCAGGAATCTCAGATCTTTAAGAACTGGTCTATTAATCCCACCCCATTCCTTTTTGAGAAGGCTTACAGGTCAGTTTAATTTATTCTGCTATTGTTTTTTTTTATTATATTTTCTTTTTGTACTTGTCTTTTATTGCACTCTTTCTTTCTCTTAATGCATTATTTAATTATTTTAATGGATTTTACTATTTTTAACTACTTTGTAAAGCACTTTGACTTGCTTCTGTATAATATGTCCTCTTTAAATAAACTTGCATTGCCTAATACAGTTTTGTTAGGAGTGTCTTCTAAAATGAATCCATACAATAAAAATGACCCATATAGCTGCATTAATTTGGGCCGGTTTCATATGTTAAAGTACCCAAAACATCCGGTGTGTTTTAATAAAAAAAATACTTTAGGTTTTGTACAACAACAAATACAAACATCTAAAAATCGGGAAACTCAACGTAAATGTGATGTGATTAAATATTTTAGTTATTTGACATCTCTTCATTATTATCCAGTATAAAAACCAGTCTTTGGGAGTGTATGTGACTAGCTGTGTGCTGTTGAAGGAAACTCACTTGTCATAGGTTAATTTCTGCATGACTTAATTTTAAAACTGCATGATTAAAATGGATAACTGAAAACAAACTTTTGAAAGAATGATGATGCACTACAACAAACTTGCCTTTCTGGATCAGGAGTTGCAGTAAAGTAGTGAACTCCAGGCAGAAATGGATCCAAAGGGAGCACAGACACCATACTTCCTGTTGTCATGAACATTCCTGTCATATTAATGCCACTCTCTTTATCTCTAAGAATGCTCATCATGGTCTCAGCTGTAATTTTACCTGTAAGCAAATCAACCGTAGATGTTATTTAACAGCTCTAATCTAGATTTATAAATAATAACTTAGTGTTTAGTGGATATGAAAAGTATAAATTCAGCACTCAGAACTGGTCTCACCTTTATTTATGGCTGGTCTTAGTTATTAAAACTATTCTAAAATATAATATAAAATATTCTTTAGATCATATAATTTGCAAATTTTAGTTTTGCAACAACTAATCTAATTCTGACAAAAAACAACAACAATTGACTAAAGGTTAAAATGCTTGTGCACAGTATTACACATTATTAGGCAAATGAGTACTTTGAACATTTTATCATTTATATGCATTTTTTTTTAACTCCAAGTCAAATAAACTTGAATGCTTATTGGGTTTAAGCATACCAGGTGATGTGTATTTGTGTATGAGGGAAAGTGTGGCCTAAGGAGCTCAACACCCTAAAGTGTGCATAATTATTAGCCAGCCTTTGTTCCTCAAAATGGGTCCAAAAATATAATTATAACGGTTTCTGAAAAGTCAAAAAGTCTTTCAGAGGGATACAGCACTGTTGAAATTGCTAAGATATTGGGGCACGGATCACAGAACCATCAAACGTTTTGTTGCAAACAGTCAAATGAGTCGAAAGAAGCATGCTAAGATATGCAAAATATGCAAAATAATAGCCAAAGATTTAATAAGAATCAAACGTAACGTGACCACAAACCTACTGTCCTCCAGTGCAGTCATATTTCAGATCTGCAACCTACCTGGAGTGCCCAAAAGTACAAGGTGTTTAGTGCTCAGACAAAGCCAAGGTGAGGAAAAGGCTGAAACTCGACCAACACTTAACAAGAAACAGAAGTTGAAACATCAAGATTGGGCCAAGAAATAAATGAAGACAGATTTTTTAAATGTTTTATGGGCTGATGAGATGAGAGTGACCCTTGATGGAGCAGATGGATGGGCACATGGTTGGATCAGTGTCAGACACAGCTGATAGTTGATCTTCAAAAGATTAAAAATAGAAGGCTTATGATTCTTTTTAAAAAGAAGGGAGGCTATATTAAAACTGGTCTATAGAATTATTATCCAAGTATCTGATGTTTAAAATGTTTATGGATGACACTGCCACTAATGGTACCTTCAGCTACAGTGCATGTATGTAATATCTGCATATTGTTGTGCTCCTGCAGCTAAGTTCTTTTAAAAGCTTAACCACTGACCATTGCTTTTCTCCAACAGTCTACGTCCTTCACAGTAGCGCTCCCCAGCCACCTCTAGCCGTGCTGTGGTCATTAAAGAATAAACCTGTGCAAAACTAAATTCCTCCCTGCCATCCCACCAGCCCTGTTCCTGTGCATACTCTCGCATTCTTGAGTGCTCCTTGTCAATCTTTGTAGTGATAGAATACTGGTTAGAAATATTTCGGTATCCATCTGAAACCAAAAACACAGAGATGTTTTGTAATGCAACATACCAGTAGAAAGATTTGCAATGCTCTATTTATTACATAGATTTTATAAAATATTTTTCTTGTGTTGCATCCAACAGGTGCTGGTTTTCATACTGGTAGAAAATTAGCTACACTTGATTAAATCGGTAAGACCAATAACATTCAATTTGATCGTTTTTCATCCTGGAATGAAAAGCAGCAGCCACATCTGACTTTTGCAAAAGAGCAAAGAATAAAGGGGAGGTTGGTCTATTCCTGCACCAATGGAATAAATGGTACAGAAACACCCTGGACACCAGCCTATTTGTAGAGTAAACACAAATTTACATCTAGGGGAACACAACTCGCAATTTACAAAAATGAATTTAAACCCAGGATCTTCTTGCTGAGAAACAGTAGGGCTACCCAATGCACTTCCTTGCAGCAGACTAAAATGAAAACTAAAAATGAATAAATGACACTCATATTTATTAATCATTAAAAAGTCAATTAAAATGAAAATTTTAATAAAAGCAAAAAGAGAATAATTACTCTTTACTCTCTCTGCTGCCCAGTATTTCCCAGCAGTCTCCAGCACCCATGCCTCTATGCGATCACATATGAGGAAGCTGTTATGATATGTAAATGTGCACTCATCCTCCATGCAGTTGCCTCCCTGTCCATATTTTTCCAACAGCTCCACTATTACATCTACAGCCTTTTCAGCTTTGTCTGCTCTTTCCAGAGCCAATCTAAAAACAAAATAGACCAAACATTATTTCACACAATGTGTAATATGACAAACATAACTACAAAAACCTGAATTTTAGATACCAAATGTAAAGCCACATGCAATAAGTCTGGGTTTAGGAATAAAGTATTGTGGTAATTGTGTAAAATGTTTTTTTTTTTTTTTTTTAGAATTTGGTTGTCACCTGACTAGATCCATGCCCAGTAAAGCCTCGTGTTCATCAGCACTCTCTCTCCCCCACACAGCCTCATTTCCAATGCAGACCTGGTGCTCATTGGCTCCCATTTCAGCTCCCCATAGCCACGCTGGCTTACTCAACACAACGGCATAGGTGTGGGCAGCCTGCTCTATTTCTAAATATGTACACTGGCCAAGGAAAGAAGAAAAAACATAATCTTATCAATCCACTTTCCTTACTTTGAACCCATTCTGATTATGTTGGTCTTTTATACAAAAGTCCAACACAAAGGCCTGACTTTTTCAAAACCTTTGAAAAGATCAAAATCTGGATGGAAAGTAATGTTGTGATATTGCACAAATCTGTTCAAGCAATCCTACTGGAAATGTGATGGTAAAAAAACATAAGCCAGGCAGTGAACCATTTACAACTCATAACTTAGTCACAACATTGTTAGCTTATTAAATATTTTCATACATAATGCATCTTTGTATGCCAAAAATATATATTTTAACTTTCATTAATACACTACATACCATCCTTATGAATATGACCCAGATTTACCTTTAGGAAAGAATTACCTATAGTATATTTTTTCACAAAATATGCTTTTCTTTCTGCTTAAATGTTATAGTACTCCTGAAAACGAGCTCAAACCTTCAGCATACACCATTTTAATGATGTATTTTATATTTAACCAGTATCGCTAATGACTGGTTGGTAGGATGTTGGGTATGAAACACTTACTTCCACTTTTTCGCCTGGACTGTAGTCTTTGGGTGGGTAGTATACCACTTCTTGAACTTCATCGCATGGTCTGTCTGAGTTCTTGCCAAAAACTATTCGCTGGCCTTTTGTTGATGGAGGCAAAGCCACAAATGTATCACAGGAGGATGGCGTCATCCTGGAGAATTAATTTTTAGAATCAACATAATAGTTTAATACTTAATATAAATGTAATTTTAATATGTATTTGACATCTGTTATTGTAACTACCCCTGGTAAAATACAAAATTCTAACTTTTTAAGTCCTAAATGTTTAAAAAAAAATGACTCTTTTAAAACTCAGATTGGCACCCTCTCCTGGGTGTATCTGTCCAGAACCCAAGACATTTTTCCCTGGATTGGCAAGGGGAACCCCCGTAACCTAGAAGAGGTCTAAATGGAAGATAATGAAGAAATGAATGAATATTAAAACCGGCGTGGCACGGTGGCTTACTGGTTAGCATGTTCACCGCTCAGCGCTGGGGATTACCGGTTCAAATCCCAATCTGGGTTTCCATGTTCACCCTGTGTCTGTGTGGGTTTCCTATTAGTTCTCTGGTTTCCTCCCACAGTCCAAAGACATGGATTCAAGGTAAATCGAATGCTCTAAATTGCCCCGTATCGTGTGTGTTTGTCTGTGAGTGTGTGGCCCAGCAATAGATTGGTGCCCTGTGCTAGGTGTATTTGCCCAGCACCAGAGACGTTCTTCCCTGGATGAGCACGGGTAACCCCACAGTGACCCTAATACATAATTAAGTGGAATATAATGAATGAATGTATATTCAAATCAAATAAATAATGAAATTTAAACGATTAAAACCTGTCTAAAAAAATGGTGAGTGTTATTATTGCACACCTGTATATACTGTGGGATTTACACAACTGCACGTAAGAAAGTTATGCTAAATGTCAGCGATATTAAACCGTTTATCGATCTAGTTTTTAGGTTAAAAGTAAATTGATGTTTTAGAACTATACAAATGGGTCTTTATGTCCGATCTGAATAAATCTTGCGATGGTATCAGAAAACAATATTAAATGCAATATCTTATTTCCTGTTTACTTTTCGGAATGGGCTGTATTGGTCCTGTTGCTATTATTATTTTTTTTAATTACATTTTATTGTTTACGAAAACTATAAGCGTTCGTGCATGTGACAAGTTAACAGAAATGTGACTGTTTATTAACAGTCGATTTTAATCAAGCTTGTACAAAATGTAACATTTGTAATCGTACTACCTGCTCGCGTAAAGATGGTGTAACACGTATATGACGTCTGATACTTAATCAGGTGGGGTGTGTGAGTGTGAAGACCAACAGTGTGGGCTGGGCGTGACGCATGAGTTATAGATCTACTGTTACGTCAGTCACTCCCTCTACAGGCTGTGAGCTGCAGCACAACTCCCAGTGTAAACAGCAAAAGTAGGCCGCGATTTGTTCTATTTCAGTGCGTTGCGATTATTTAATACAACACAACAATGGGGAAGTCGTTTGCCAATTTCATGTGTAAAAAGGATTTTCATCCAGCGTCGAAAGCTAATATAAAAAAGGTATGAGCCAAATACAGAAAATTGATGTAGCTGCTAGCCGCTTCAGAGCTAGTTACACTACAGAGCTATAACGAACTACATTAACTAATAACTTTCTTCACAGTATAGGGAAATTCGTCGTAACTACTTAACTGGGTTTTTTGCGTGCCACCCATTACTGTATTTTAGGAGGTACACGAGGTTTGTGGACAACGTTGTGATTATTATCATTAGTAATTTTTTGGAAGCCCGTTTCCTCCACTAAGCAGAAAAAGGCAAATGTAGTTTCAAGTTTTGTAGTTCAAAGTATTTTTCATTTGCAAAATATGTCGGGACATGTGTGCATTAAAAGTCTTATGGTGAGACGTAGGAATAAACACTATAGTAAAAAAAATTATATATAAATCTACACAGAATTTACACAAGCATGCACAACGCTATGACTATGTAAACATCAAGTAAAGTGACTTAGTAACACTAAGGCGGGTTAGTGGCTCAGTCGATTGTCCAAATCATTCATTCATTATTTTACATGTAAACCTTAATGAGGGTCATGGAAGGGCTCCCCCCTGCCCATCCAGGGGAGAACTCATCAGGACTCAAGACAGGATGCCAACCTATCACTGGGCCCACACACACACACACACACACACACACACACACACTATATGGGGCAATATAGAGTATTCAATTTGAATCCATGTTTCTGGATTGTGAGAAACCAGAGAACTCGAAGGAAACCCACGCAGATAGAGGGAAAATATGGAAACTCCACCCAGATTGGGATGCGAACCAGGAATCATCAGCGCTAAGAGGCGAACGTGTTAACCACTAAGCCACCATGCCACCCTTGTCTAAATCAATAGAACAAATTTACTATTTGAGTCAATTAAGTATTTTTATCTACTCAGTCGATAGTATCTACCCATCTTGTTCAGGAGCCTGGTAGCCTGCGGGTGAAAACTGTTCGTTTGGGGTTCGTTAACTGGGTCGTTTGGCCTGGATACTGCGTTACCCCCTGTCTGATGGCGCAGTAACGTGAACAGTTCATGTGCTGGATCCTTGACAGCAGGATTTTCAGAATCTTTCATGAGCAGTGAGCCTGGTTAGATGTCTTTTAGTGCAGGGCATTTATTTGCAGTTTTGGCCCCTGCTGTCCTCACCACCCCTCTGCCGTACCAGACAGTGATGCAGCCTGTGAGGATGTTCACTATGGTACTCCTGTAGAAGCTGGTCAGGATGTGTGATATCTATGTATTCTCAAAATTCTCACTTTATATACCAGATTTCTGACTTCATCTTAGAATTCCAACCTGATATACCAGAATTCTGACCTTATATCCTAGAATACCAACCTCACATAATTCTGACCTTTTTATAAAATATTTTTAGTATCCCACTAAAAAGGGGAAATTTGCATTCTTACAGCAGCATCAAAGATGGTGAAATAATGTTTAAAGATATTTACAAGATAAAATTTAAAAAGTATTAAAAATAAAAGTTAAGTTACAAAAAATAAGTTTTAACTGAGAGAAATATATATTGCATATATTTAGTATGTTTTATATAAATAAATTATTGCACACAGTTATTAACAGGATTTATTTATTTATTAAGAGAGTATCAGGATTGTAAGTGGTTAGTGCACTTCTGAGGGAGGTGCTGATAGTAGTCTCACAGTAGTAAGGACAGAGTTATGTCATCTCTCCTTAGAGCATAGGTTGACAATAGGCGGCCCGTGGGCCAGATGTGGCCAGCAAGCATGACCAAGTGTATATAAATCAAAAGTCCCCGTCACATGGCATACAAACAAACCAATTACAAATCAACTGCAAAAAAATAAAAACAAAAGATAAGGAGTGCCTTACGCTCCTTACACTCGTGTTTGCGCAGGTTCATGTGAATAAAAACTTTTTAAAAACGATCCTGTGTGTATATTATTTTTGAAAATGTGTTGGGAGATACCCATTTTTATAAATGCCCAGCTACTTGTGGACTACACCTCAGTTTCAAAAATGCCCTTTACTTAGAAACAGAAACATTTATTGTGTCTAATAATGCTTATTTGCTTCATTTGGTTACAAGGGTGAATAAGCAATTCAGCGCAGCATTAATGCTCAACATGCAAAAACAAGTCAGTGGACACTCCTGTTGCTAAAATACAAGCAAGTCTTTGTCTTTCAAACAAAGGACACATGATCATATTATTGTGAGAATTAAAACACAACTTCTTTCAAACAGACCAGACATCTTTGCATCCAAATTAGCATGCTTTGTTTTGTGGTATGGTCTGATATTGCAGAGATACTCAGATCAGGTGTGTCTGCTTTGCATTAATAAAATTTGGAGGATTAAGGCATATTTCTCTGTTCATTTTTAAAGAAAGATCCTGTTTTCACTCTATTCCTGTATATCACTCTATTTTCAAATATTCTCCTGAGATTTTTTTATAGAGCCATTTGTAATAGCTACAGTAACACATAGCAAAGCTGTTGCTGTTTTTATTTATTTATTATTTATTTCTATTAGAGCCCCCAATGCTCAATCCACAAATTTCACCCACATCAGCCCTATTGAAAATCTTTTTACTTTTTATTATAATTAATAATTATTTTGTTTAGGTATGGATGGCAGAACAGAAAATAACCTTCGACAAGAGGAAGCAGGAGGATCTGATGCAGGCGTACCTGAAGGAGCAGGAGACCTACAACAACAGGCCAGTTCACAACATTATTTTTATAAAGTATTATAAAATGGGAAGAACACTTGCGTTATTGGATTGTATAGTATATAAATGTCAATGTGCAATATATCTGTCTCGTATGTTAGACATAAACTTTTTGGGGGGGACACACCCTTTAATTACTAAATTTAGTTATCTTACAACAAATTCAAGCACCTAGCTATGCAAAAGTGTCATAAGACACTTTTGGATAAACTACAAGAGCGATTGTGAGCCAGGCCGTTCAGTCCAACACCACCTGTCAATACTTCCTTTAATTTCATTAAACATTTGATGGTGTATTTCTGATGGTGTATTGCTGTGTTGCCATAAGGTGGCAGCATCATCATCTATGCACTAGATTTTGTCCATGGTTTCAAGGTCCACATCTCTGCATACAGTGGTACTCTCCATAAACCCACAACAATAACACTGGTATGTCAGTATGGTACAGGCATTATTCAAGTGATGATATATATAACTAGTCTTATGTTTTACCAATTAATGATGTTACAACACAGAGTTGTTAGTTTGGATAAGGGATTCTACATATGTTTAAAAAAAAAAAAAAAAAGCTGTCGTTTCATGTTTGTCAATGGAGCATATTTTGTATTTTAGGTTGCTGATGGGTGACGATCGAGTGAAAAATGGCCTTAATTTCATGTATGAAGCTCCACCTGGTGCATCTAAAGGTTATTATATTTCATATAAATTAAGTAGTTAATCTGCAATATTTCATACTCCTGTCTCTTACTGACTGACATTCTGATTCTACCTTTCTCCTTCTGGTTGTTGATCGGAAAGAGGAGACCAAAGAGGTAATTAGTTAAATTTCTCTGATTTATCGAATCTCCTGAATGCGTGTTTTACTCAATTTTACTTGATGCGACTCTTAATTAAAAATGTACATGAAATGCATCTCATCGTTTGAGTTGTGTTTAATAGGAAGGAGAAGCTGAGTGCAAGTTTGAGTGGCAGAAAGTTGCCCCTCGTGAGAAGTAGGTCAACATTTTTGTTAAAGTAAATATGATATGTCTTCAGTTTTTTCATTTCCATTTTCGTGCTCATATTTGTTTTATAGATATGCAAAGGATGACATGAACATCAGAGATCAGCCATTTGGCATCCAGGTGTTTGTTTGCACTCTTATTTTTTTTAGATTTGTGCTGAAGAATGATCAATGTTTACTTTTATTAATGATTACATATACTGTACACTGTAAGAATTTTCTTTCTGTGTGTTCTAGGTGCGAAATGTGCGCTGTATAAAATGTCATAAGTGGGGTCATGTGAACACAGACCGAGAATGTCCTCTCTACGGCCTGTCTGGAATCAACGCCAGTACTGTAGTTAATGATGAAGCAGGTATGCATTGGTCATCATCTGTTCTAATCATGAAACCCATATAAACTGTTGAAGTACCATTCAGCTTATCGCGACAAAGGAAAATCTGTCAAGTTCCACAAGTGTCAGTCCTGGGTCATGCTATTTTCTAAATAAATTGATATAGCAAAGCTAACAAGACCGCATGTGATTAACCTATTTTTTTGTTTTTTTCATGAATGTTATACCTGCATATGCATAGGTACATTCTGAGCATTAAACAGAATCATTCAAATAAAGACAGTTTGTGTTAAAGGTCCCACTTTAAAAGCACAGCAGGGGATTTTTGTCCTTCAGCTTACTACCATCCAGTCTGTAGACTCCATTGTGTTTCTGTTTTTTTTTATTTTAGAAACATGACATTGTTACAGCCTCTTTAAGCAGGTTTTTATTTGCAGACAGGCCATAATTAAAAGTCTTTGAAAAAGGAAGTTAGATGTGGAAGCTATGAAATTTATTAAAATGTGGTTAAAAAAAAACACTGATTTCTTAATTAAAGTATAAAATTTGCCAATGTATTTTTTTATTTAGCATGCTTTACAATATAGAGTTGACCCAAAATAGACCCAATATGCTGGAAAAAATTATGAATCAAGCCAAACCAGAAATTGTTTCCAAATTCCTGAGGATTATATATCTGAAAACAGAAATATAAAAATATGAATCATCATTTGCTTCCATGAATGCTGTAAATAGTACAACATGGCATTATACAAACAATATAGAGTCCCAAAGCAGCACTACAAAAATCCCAGGCATCAACATGTAGACCAAAATATTGCACAGATTACACATGTGGACAGAATTGTTGGTGCCCCTCGGTTAAAAAAGAAAACCCAAAATTGTCACAGAAATAACTTGAATCTGACAAAAGTAATAATAAATTAAAATGCTATAAAATAAAAAAAATGGTATTCCGACATTGCTTTTGTGTATATACTGTACCAGTCAAAAGTTTGTATTTGAACCATTTATTTCATTTCTAAATGGTGCTAAATACACAACCTGTTTGCGTCTGTCAGTGATTTGAGACTGGGACGGAGATTTCCAACAGGACAATGACCCAAAGCATACAGCAAACTCGAGTGGTTTAAGAGGACATGTGTAAATGTATTGGAATGGCCTAGACAAAGCCCAGAACTTAAACCAATTGAGAATCTATGGTCAGACTTGAAGATTGCTGTTCACCAGTGGAAACCATCTCAGTTGAAGGAGCTGGAGCAGTTTTGCTTTGAGGAGTGGGCGAAAATCCCAATGACAAGATGTGGCAAGCTCATTGATGCCTATCCAAAGTGACTTGCAGCTGTAAATTGCTGCAAAAGGTGGCTCTACAAAGTATTGACTTTAGCAGGTGAATAGTTATGCACAATGAAGTTTTCAGTTATTTTTCAGTCCTATTTGTTTGCTTTTTAATAAAATTAACAAATGTTCAAAGTCGTAGGCCTGGTCTAAACAAAATGTTGGAAACCTTCAAAAAATTAATTTGACTTCCAGGTTGTGAGGTAACAAAATGTGAAAAATACCAAGGGTGTGAATACTTTTTCAAGGCACTGTATTAACATTAACTAATAGTCTAGTAGGTGCTGACACTTACACAGCCCTTAAGATGGCAGCATTGCTTTTTTAGAATGCATAGATGAATTCACTTGGTCCGTCATCTTCCTATTAACCTTTCTCAGAGATTCTTTTTTATTACTGCATAATCACATCATGAAATGTTGGACATGAACACAGTAAAGTGTCACCTAGTGAAATCAACACCAAAAAGTCACCCTAGTGTCACTATTGCTGTCCTTGTCAGACTTCCAGCATCTGTTGAATCCCGGTCAGTGCTAGAGGCACTGGTTGTGTGTGCTGAGTGCTGTAATCAGAGTGTATATCAGTACAATAATGTGTTTACTCCTCCTCAGTCCAGCGTGAAAGTTCTCAGTCTGGCCCTCCTCCCGAGTCGCCAGAAAAAAGTGCAATTATTGTGTATTCTGATTTGCTCTAACCATTGCTTTGGCGGAATAATACAGTGTGATTTGCCCAGTCAGGGTACGAGCGAGTTGATTTGGTGTCCCTTTCTGTTAACAAAGCCAGTGCTATGCGCCCCTCTGAGGGGGAAGCACACACACATCAATGAGACTGTGATGTTGTGTTTTGTGCTAACAGGCCCGTCGATGCACCCCTCCGAGTTAATGGCAGAGATGCGGAACAGTGGGTTTGCGCTGAAGAAATGCGTCCTTGGGAGAAACGACACTGTTTGTGATCCAGCACAGGTAATCTCCTGGTCCCTCCGACCCCCTCAGGCACAAATAAGACCAATGATATCCATGCCCGGTGCCGGGCGAGTTGAAGAGCGAGTTTGATTGCAGTAAAACGGCCAATTATCAGACAGGCAGCACAACGATTCCAGTCAGTACAAGTTTAGTCAAGAGCACAGGGTTGATGAGACTAACTGCTGAAATTATAGGAAAAGCAGGGTGGCAGACACACTGCTTATTTTATAGCTTTTGTAGAGCTTATGTCGCTCATGTTTACAGGCTCTTACATAGACATTGTTGTTACTGCTTCTTATAAATGTAAGTGAATTTTCTTCTTTGTTTAAAAGTTTGTAGATGCAATGGTGCTTGAAAGTTGTTCTGTATGTTTGCTTGAATATCACTATAACCTACAGCTAGCCACACACCCAGGACAGGGCGCCAATCTATTGTTGAGCACACACTCAAGCACGCACGCACACACACAGACTATATGGGGCAATAAAAAGCAGTCAATTTACTTTGGATCCATGTTTTTGGGCTGTGGGAGGAAACCCATTCAGACACTGGGAGAAAACTGAAACTCCATCCCTCGAGATATTTGGAATATGTGGTCTTTTCTGTATTAGGAAAGGTGATCTACTGTTACAAATCTGTGAGGGTCAGAGTATGTATGTACACATAAATTTGTAGGTAAAATGCATGTTTTAAACAAAAAATAATAGTTATTGATATGAGTGGGTGTGATTTTATCATTTTTATTTTAACAACAGAAATCTATCAGTCTAAATAAAAAAAAATGTAAAAGTAAAACAT
>JAOUQT010340889.1:0-12868 GCA_025769995.1 Xyliphius kryptos | reverse complement strand
TCACCTGAAATGGTTTTCACGTGTGCCTATAAGGGTTAATTAGTATAATTAATTAGAATGCCAACAGTGTGCAAAGCAGTAATCAGAGCAAAGAATGGCTATTTTAAAGAAACTGGAATATAAAACGTTTTCAGTTTCAGTTTTAGTTTCACCTTTTAGTTTTGATGCCTTCAGTGAGAATCAGTGTAAATAGTCATGAAAATACAGAAAACACATTGAATGAGAATGTGTGTCCAAACTTTTGTCCTGTACTGTACACACACAGAGCTCACGTCCTGGGAACCGTGAGCAGCCTTGTATATACTGTAGCTCCCGGTGAGCAATTGGGGTTAGGTGCCTTGCCAAAGGGCACTTCAGCTACAGAACTTAGTGGGACCGGGATTGAATCAGGAACCTCCGGGTCGCAAGTTTAGGTTCTTAACCAATAGCCTAAAGCCGTGTGATGTCCTAATGTACCATCTTTGGGGAAATAGTTCATGCATCTTAATTACCATGTTTCAAAGAATTTCTCTTTAAAAGTAAACAGTTAAGACACATATTCATCCACATATTCTAATAAACTTTTATAAATTTTAAAGCTAAGTTATGATTTTTATTCAATTTAATACTTTATTATTATGATCATGTGTAGGGTTAGTCCTAAAATCTGATTATCTCTCAGTGTATCTACAATATACACACCTACATCTGCCTAACCCTGTGCTGTTTTAAACAATCTAGAAGCTGCTTTTTTTTTTGCAAACTGCTAGCTTTATGCTATTTTTCTTTAGTTTATGGCACATGCTGAAACTTTACAATGAATGTAAACAGTGGTTATACTGGTGAACCAAACTCGTACATTAAACTCAGAAAAAAAGTCATTTGAATAAATAACACATTTGCAAATGCAAACGAGTCCATTCCACTGTGCACTGCAAAAACTGGTTTATTTATCCAAGACATCAAAACCAGCATAAACCACATTTTGTGTGAAGTATGAAGTTAAAAATTTCAGTGTCCACATTCAAGCAAATGCATGATTGTCGTTTCGGCTATTAATCAGTTTCCCCTGACAGCACTTTCAGATTCAGATTAGACAAGGTCAAACTTTCATGATTTAAAGAGATTGGTGTGGAGAGACACCAGGACTTGCTTTAACCTTAAGCCTGCCAACATTTTTTATGATGTGTTGGATTGTGTTAAAATGATTATTATCCAAATATCAGTTTATCATGACAAGATTGTATGATTAAATAGACCAGGCATGTCAAAAGTCTGTATTGCAGGACAATTACACCCCAAATTCCAAGTAGCCCAGGCTTACAATATGTATCCACTAATATAAGTTGGCTTGCTTGCTCTGTCAGAATAAATATATTTATAAACAAAACTTTAAAAATGTCATCAAAAATGTACGTACAGAAACTTAGTGATGTTTTCATTCATTCATTCATTCTTTTCCACTTGATCCTCTACGAGGGTCGTGGGTGGGGTTCCCCATGCCTATCCAGGGGAGAATATCTCAGGCACTGTGCAAATACACCCATGACAGGGTGCCAATCTATCGCTGGGCATACACTCACTCACACACACACACACACACACACACACACACACACACACACACACACACACACACACACACACACACACACACACACAGAGACAGACTATAGAGGCAATTTAGAGCAGCCAATTTTCCATGAATACCTGTTTTTGGACTGTGGGAACAAATCAGAGAACCCGGAGGGTTCCACACGGTCACGAGGAGAATATGGAAATATGGAAACTCCACCCAGATTGGGATTCGAACCGGGAATCCCCAGCACTGAGAGGCGAATGTGCTAACCACTGTGCCACCCCTTAGTAATGTTTCTATTTCTATTTTATTTTGAGCATAATTTAAAATCATATAATGGGATTGCAATATTCTCTACCTTTGGTTTGGAGTCTCCTCCTGGTGCATCACTTTGAGGACTGGAGGCATACTGAGCTGAAGATGGTGAGGAAAGTGGAGCAGGGGGAGATGATGAAGATGAGGATGTAGAGTCTGTTTCTTGTATTTTTGAAGTTCCTGTGTTAGACAGGTCAAGTGGTGACTCTACTTCTCCTTCTCTCAGATTTTCTCCAAAGATTCGCTCTGACTGAGAACTTGCCCAGGAACTTGTTGGTGCTTTTTTGTTCTTGTTGTCTGTCACCTCAAAGAGACCCCTGCTGGGTGGGCAGACTGGAAGTGGGTGCATAGGGCTTTGAGGTGATTGGGCCTGAAGGCATGACGTAACCAGAGTTGGAAAATGTAACATAGTGGGGCTGGACTCATGCTCCAAGTTTGGTCGAACCATAACAGCACTGGTCCCAGCATTGACTGCTGTTATCCAATCAGATTGTTCTGGAAAAGACCAGGATAGGGCAGGCGGTGCTGTCTTAATTGGATGAGGCCGCAAAGGGATAGACACTAGTGAGGGGCGCTCCTCAGATCGGCGGGGTGAGATAAAAGGGCTGTGCTTTAAAAGACGGAGGTGAGTTGGGGTGGAAGGGGTAGTGGAAGATGGTTGAGGATCTAGAGACTCTACACTTGCTGCTCTGTAGAAGAAAGAACACATATTTTGATTGATTATTGCATGGAAATAGGTTAATGGCAAGTCCATATAAAATCTTAAAATATGTTATTTATTTTCAGCATACATTATCAAAGGTTTAAGAAACACAAAGATGGTTTTATTCCAACCCTTCCTTTAAAGGTTGGGATCAAAGGTCCTGGCATCTTATTTTCTCAGATTATCACTCATTTTCTTTTGACAGGTCATTGGCGGGGCATGGTAGCTAATTGGTTAGGGTGTTGGGCTATCAATCAGAAGGTTGTCGGTTCAAATCACAGGACCACTGAAGTTACCAATGTGGGTACTTGAGCTAGACCCTTAACCCTCATTGCTCCAGGTAATCTGTACGCAACCTGTATGATACTTGTAAGCTGCATTTTATAAAAGTGTCTGCTAAATGAAATGAACTTTTTTAGAATTAAATGCTAAAGGTCTCAGGGAGAAACGACTTTTTTAAAGTGGGATTATTAAATGAAGACATTAATGGAACAAACTTTTGCATTTTAATGCACACTTTCACTTAATTCCCCGGATATACATTAAGTTTCATGTTATTTTTACCATTAAACAAAAAGAAAGTAAATGCTCATAAATATGTGCAAAATCAAAATGGGATTACAATGATATTTTTAAAGCAAAATTTTTTCATCTCCACCCAGAGCAGAACGTTCCGGCGCTAAGCAGATAAACCCAGAATAGGGCGCCAATCCATCACTTAGTAGTCACTCACACACACTCACTCACCCAGACATACACATATAGGGACAATTTGGAAAGGGGCCAACAGCCAATTCACCTTGAATCCATATTTTATGGACTGTGGGAGGAAACCGGAAAACCCGGGAAAAAAACAACCTGCGAACATATGGAGAATGTGGAAACTCCACCCAAAATTGGTATTCGAACCTTTATCCCCAGTGCTGAGAGGTGGACGTGCTAACCACTAAACCCTTTCTTAGAAATCTTGTATATTCATCTTATTCTGATTATTAGATGTTGCTTGCATCTTATAATCAGAAAACATGTTTATTCTTCAAGATCCAGATCCAAGAATCCCAATCCAAATCTTAATTCGATGTTTCTAAATAAATCTATATTAAGTAAACCCCTCCCAAATAAAAAATGACGACGCTGGGAATAAACCCGGAAGTCAAAATGTAAAAATATATGATCAAATACTTTTATTTCATAAGATCCTTTAATAAAAAACCAGTGGTCAGAAAGTCTGACTGTAAAATGTTTTTATGTTTTTCAATTCTGCAATGGCTTTACCTTCTCTCCTTCCACATCACCTGGCTTGCTACAAGAGGTGTTGGTTTGGCCACCTCCTAAAATACATATATAAAAGAATATAAAATAGGCATACAAAATCTGTCATTAAAATAAAACATGTATTTATAGATGTATAATAATCCTAATAAGTGTTAATTGTAATCACTTACAATAGAAGGTGTTACACTCCACCCTTGTGTTTTATGTGTAGATCCTTTGTCTTTAAGTGCTGATAGGGAAGAATAAAAAATGCTATAAATAAAACACACGCTATAGTTAAATTAAATTGATATCTTACACCATTTGTCTAGAATGAGGAACTACCTGTAAGTTCCTCTTTTCCCCCCAGTGTCTCCGTACTGTTGCTTCGTTCAGACTCAATCTTTACAGTAACTGGTGGAGTTGTGGCGCCCCCTATTGCTGTCTGGCCATTCTTCAGCACTGAGATTGGCAAAGCTGCAGGTGTGGCCCCACTGTCAGAAAACTGCTTAACCTCAGGGGTTCTTGCTTTCTCCGAATGACCATTCTGTTGCCTGATAGATAAGGTTATCACAAATTTGTCTCAAAAGTTCTCATAGAATCAGTTTAATCTAAAAAGACTGAATGTAGAAATCACATTTCTACGTAAGTGAAAGATCAAAACCATTATTTTTATTTACTTAAACTATAAAATCAAACAATTTCTACTCTAGTGAAATACAAGATACTTACTCGATCTGTCCACGCAGAGTCTTCATTTCCTGTCTTAGTCTGTCATTCTCTTTTACTAATACACTGATCTCCCCCACTACAAAAAGAAAATGTCAATTACAACCAAAAGGTTATAATAAGAGAAAATGTGATTGAGTTATTATTCAATGGACAGCACACACTTTAGGTTAAACACACAAGTTTTCACTGAAAATAAATCAAGACATCAACTGAACAAACTTATGTACATTTTAATGGACAATTACAATTTATTTCCTGGATATTTGGTATTTTAAGGGCAGAACGGTGGCTTAGTGGTTAGCACGTTCACTGCTCAGCGCTGGGGATTCCCGGTTTAAATCCCAATCTAGGTGGAGTTTCCATGTCCTCCCCGTGTCCGCTTAGGTTTTCTCCGGGTTCTTCGGTTTCCTCCCACAGTCCAAAAACATGGATACATGGTGCTCTAAATTGCCCCATATAGTGTGTGGGTGTGTAAGTGAGTGTGTGCCCAGTGATAGATTGGTGCACTGTCCTGGGTGTATCTGCCCAGTGCCCGAGATGTTCTCCCCTGGATGGGCATGGGGAACCCCACCGCGACCCTAGCAGAGAAATTAGCAGAAGATAATTGGATGGCTGGATAGATAGATATTTGGTATTTTCTTTTCTTTCCTTAAGCAGCACTCTGGCTTAGATGTTGGCACGTTCGCCTCTCAATGCTGGAGACTGCTGGTTGGAATCCCAATCTGGGTGGAATTTCCATTTTCTTCTCGTGTCCGCATGGATTTCTTCCGGGATCTCCAGTTTTCTTCCACAGTCCGAAAACATGGGACACAGGGAAAATATGGAAACTCCACCCACATATGGATGCAAACCTGGAACCCCAGTGCTGAGAGGCAAATGTGCTAACCACTAAGCCACAGTGTCCAAGTCACCTATCTGTGTGGAGTCTGCTTTTGCTTCCCATGCCTGTGTGTGTCTCAAGTTTCTTTTCAAAAACAAGTCAATAAGTGAATTATTGGGAATTACCCGGGGAAATAGAGATGTTATGTCAGGAAGGCTATGCTGTGTTAAACTCTGCCAGTCAAATGTATGTTTTTTACTTGTGGCAACCTCTAATGGAAACATCCAAAAGGAAAAGTAGTTTTATTTCACTTTTAAGCGTTTTATCTACCAACAAACACAGTTTCTAAATATATGATCATGTTTTAATTATACATTCAAGTTCTCACATGATTATTTAACAAGAAAAAATACAATATAGGCTTATTCATTCTAGCTTTAGATATTCAATAAGTATGTATTAAAGCATTGTGATTATTAGTCACAAATATTATTTTAGACATTAAATGAACTATTTATAAAGCATAATTGCTCACATTGGTTTAATGAGTCATGGTGGTGTTAACAGTGTCTTTATTTGGTTTAGCTGCAACTTATATGTGGTTGTTTGAATATTTGTGTCTTACTTAGTATGGAAATATGCTGCAGACTCTGTAAATGGGAGTTCTCATATTCCTGTTGTTTCTTCTTTGCCAGTTCCTGAGTAACTGTACATCTATCACACAACCCTGCACGCAACCTAGAAACAAACACATATATATAAATTTATATTTTTCCATCTTAAGATTTAGGTTCAATTTAAGTTATGCAATTATTAACCAACAAGTAATTACTCTTTTCTATTTCTGTTTTTGAAAAAGCTTTTTTCAAATGAAGATATATAAAATGCATACATGTTTTCAAGTTGTTTAATATTCTCTGTAAGCATCTTGTGCTGCTCTCTTAATTGCTGGTTTCTGTTGTACAGCTCCTCCAGTCTCTTTCCATCGCTGTAAAACAAAATAAATAAAAATCTGATTAATTTTCCTTGTCTTGAAAATAATCTTTGTACATCCAACTTTTTTTCACAGGAGATGTACAACCCTTCTGTGTGTGGAAGGATTAAAAAATAAATCCAGCCTTTGCATTTTTTTTGAATCTGATAAAGTAATTTAATTTTTCAGACGAAACAGTAGTTTATGTAGATGTACATTTATCTTTCTTACAATATTATTGTGTGTAATCCAAAAACTCACCATGAGTGCTTTGTTTTAAATAAGCTGTCCACCATGTGTGTGTGTTACTGCTCTCAAATATATTCATATAAACTCACAGAATATTAAAATCAATAAAGCAGATTAAACATTAACTGCAACTGAAAATAACGTGAATATTAACTTTATTATTATTATTATTATTATTAAAAATAATAATTGCTTAAAAAATACTAAAGTCAAAAACTAAATAAGCAGAGTTAAAAAAAAATTCTGAGTGGAAGTATATTCAAAAAGTGTGAGGAAATTGTATGAGAAATGCAGATAATGGTTGCAGAAGTGAGTGAGTGAAGCATATATGGAGAGTAAATGTGACTTCTAATGCTAAAGAAAGCATAAAATAAATGTAGATAGGGTAGAAACTCTGATAGAAATGCAGTCACCTAAAAGGAAAGGCCAAATAAACAGATGCAAAGAAACAAACGCAAAACTCATAAAAATGAAAAACTAGTCACACGAGTTAAGGGGCCAAAAAGAGACAAGAAATGCAAACAATATAATAAATCCAACAGGTGAATGCACGAAACACAAATACCTAAAATAAATGTACATATAAATGATAAATGCAAAGAACAATAAACAATACAAAAGACAACACAAACCAAATAAGGGCGTGTAATAAATTAGCAGTCTAAACAGGAAACAGGTGTGAGTAAAAAAAAAGTTTGCGGAACACTTTATTATTGGCAGTGAGAATGCTACTGCCAATAATAACCTCATGCTGTTATGAAGCACAAATAAATATATAAGAGATGTCCAGACTTAGTTCCTGGGGAGCAAGGCACAGAAAATGTATGTTCATAAAATTCAAATTATTTTAAATAGCTAACAAAAAGAGGTAAAGGGGCGGGATGGATCCAAATTGGGCGTGCTAGAAGTTGTACCAGGTTCACTAAAACCACTCGAAATATGCTTTACATTTGCTAAGGCTGCTGGGAGTCGCATAATGTGTTTAGGGGCTGCTGGACTGAAAATTGGGAATACTGGAGTGACTGAAGGTGAAAAGAGGCATGCAGCAGGTTCTCAGGACCAGATAGTTGCTTAAGTGCACCAGTAGGTAGTTAAAAAGATTGAATCGACCATTCTTAATGGGATTACAAATGCTTCGCCCATGTAGTTTTGGCCAGAGACCCCCTATTGGAGCGGAATAATGCAAAAGGATCCCTTTCAGCACATTTGGCTGTAGAGGCTTCCAGGTATAAAGATAAAATAGAAGGTAATGCCATGGGCGCTATGTGTTTCCTCACTGATTACATGCAGAATGTAATCGTTTACTGTATAACGTAATTTGGTTTTCTCGTTTAAGTAGTGACTGCTGTCAGAAATGAAAGTAAAAACAAGGAAAAGAACATGTGACAGCTTGTAAAGACAGCAGAGTGGAGGGAATGCATGTTATTAGGGGTATTGTGACAAGCAAGTCGTGACAGCAACAACCATGTGGCACCACATGTAAGCAAAAAGCAAAAGCTACAATGCAACTTACATAGTAGTCTAAAAGAGCATGGGGTGTAAGAAAACTCACAGGTAGCTAACATGACTGTTGACTTTTGTAGTTATGACCATGAGAATGGAGGTAAACAGAGGAACACTTAAGTGGTATGAAGAAAAATGCAGGATTTTGTGTGTGGGTGGAGTAAGTACCATTAATGAGAGGTTAAAACTGCTAGAGGTGCTGGAAATAAAGAAAATGGAGTTGGTTTGAGACTGGAAGCCAAGAGCAGATGTAGGTAAGAGGCTTCAGGTTTCAAACTGTATTACGTTTACTACTCAGATGCCTGATATGGTTCTGTATTCAGAAAAAAAAACCATGGTCTCTTAAAATGAGTTTGATGCAGCATTTAAAAGTTAAGAGGTAAGCTTTGCCAAATGAGTGGCCTAGATAACAGTTTATGGTTGGCAGGCACATATTAGGTTAGTGGAACCACTGTATGTAGGTGAGGTTTTGTGGTGAAATCTAAGGCTCTATGCGCAACCTTGTAGAAAGTGTTGATAGATAGATAGGTAGGTTGGTAAATAGATATATTGCCAAAAGTATTTGCTGACCTGCCTTGACTCACATATAATCTCAAGGGACATCTCATTCCGAATCCATAAGATTCAATATGACGTAGGCCCACCCTTTACAGCTAGAACTCTCCTTGAAAGGCTGTTCATAAGGTTTAGAAGTGTGTTTATGGGTATTTTTGACCATTCTTCCAGAAGCACATTTGTGAGGTCACCGCCTCATGCTACCTCTATGGTAAGAAAGCTGACAAAATGCAAAAGTGAGCAAAACATCAGCCAGAAAGGATGAGAACAGAAAAAAGGTGTGTGGTCACCACCTGCAGAAGCACTCCTTTATAGAGGGTCTTGCTAAGTGCCTCTCATTTCTACCTGTTGTCTGTTCCATTTGTACAACAGCAAGTGAATCTGATTCACAATCAGTGTGGCTTCGTAACTGGACAGGTTGATTTCACAGAAGTGTCCGTGACTTGGAGTTACATTGTTTTGTTTCAGTCTTCACGCTATTTTTTGAGCAGTGTATATTGCACGTTTTGTATGTTTTCTATGAGTTGAATTATTGCAAACAGTTTAAGGGTGTAGATTGTGAGTGATTAGTGCACTGCAGAGGTAGTTGCTAATTGTCTTACACCAGCAGGAAGAAAGGAGTTACGATATTACTTTAGAACATTGTGGGTGTAAATGTCTGTCACCAAAAGTGCTTCATAGTGTAGCCACCATCTCATGCAGTGCGTGTGAGGGGTTCATTAAATTTACATATACTAGCAAACATAATAAAGCACTTACCCAGTATAACGTTGCCAGTCCAGATTCTGCCCCAACAGCATGAACTCCGGAAGGAGTCAGCGTATTGTTGAGCAGAATGTATAACTATGCTTTTGAGACTAAGAACAACTGATAGCATGTCTCCAAAAGTATCCCAATGTTGGCAAACCAAGGTTACAGCCATGCTGCGAAGTTTGAGAGCAACAGTTTTGTCAATGACATTTCCCCCGAAATCACAACTGATTGAAACAAATAGTTACCTGAAGCAGAAATTTGTATAACATTAAGGGAATTGTTGTTTCATGTGAAGCGCAGGCCATGTTAGGAAACAAAACCGGGGTGGGGCTCCATTGTGCGTATCCCATGGTTCAGCAGGGTTAATTGGGGGTGGGTCCTTTAAAAATATAGATTCCAAGTATTGAAAGGGACATTTCTGTGGATGAAGTTGGATGTCTGTTTTACAATCTACATTCTAATTCATCCCAAAGATGTTTCATAGAATTAAGGTCAGGTTTTTGTATGCATCAGGTAAGTATTTCCAAACAATACTCATCCAACATGCCTTTATGCGCTGGGGCACAGTCATGGTGGGACATTAAAATCCCCAAACAGTTTCCACTAATTTATGTTGGATGTTCTATATATCTGCTGTAATAGCGTGAGTAAAAAAACTGAATTTGGTAAGGTTTTATATTTCGCGTGAACAAGGATTTTTAATGTTACAGACAAAGCCAGAAGATTTACTCAATTTGTATGTACACTCTACTGGTACAGATGCATTATGGGGCCCGTCCTGTGCATGTGTGGTCAGAGCTGCGGAAGCACATAATACGTATACATCTTTAAACGTTCGTAACATTCAACTAACACGCTAAAGGTTAGAAGTGTTTATGTAGCCCTGCTGCTTTGCGTGCGTTTGGTTGCAGTGGTTTCTCCCCACAGACCCCTATGTCAGCGAATGACTAAAATCATTGAGTAATTCGACTCAGCGTCCTGATGCATTTCGAAAAATGTGGTTTGAAACAAAACAAGGTACAGTGAGTACCAAGCAGGTTGCGTAGTTTCCTACACCCCGGTGAGTATTTGAGGTAAAATGATACAGCTGATGCCAAGACGCCAGACAGGGCTGCATTACAAAGCACAATGTCCAAACGTAACCCAGCAGGACCAACAGAGGACTTATCGAGCACAGATGGGTGCCACTTGCTAAATGATTCTGTGCAGTTAAGTACAGTACAGATCAGCGGTTAAGGTGGGGGGTCGGATGTACCACTGTAGCTATCTATTCCAACATGCTGCTTAATAGATTTTTAAGTGGGTGAACGAGTGGGATCGGATCAATTATCTGATAAATACTGATGTTATTTCTGCAGAATGTTTACCTTCCTCCTATTTCTCAGATTACAGCACCTGATAGGAAAAAATGGCAATCCTTACATTTTAAGAAAGCATTATTTATCCAGTTTTGTGCTTTACAGTGTGATATACCGTCAGGTTAAAAGATGCATTTGTACTCTGACTTATTTACTAACAGTCATTCTTGCAAAAGTAGACAATTTAAAGTGGATTTTGCACTTTTTTGTTTTACTTTTATGACAGCAACTTATTACTAAGCATCTGATGAAGGTTGTATTTGGAATAAAGTAGTTGTCTCATTCGGGAGTTTATGAACAGAACATTCATTTATTATCTTCCACTTATTCCTCTACTAGGGTCGCGGTGGGGTTTCCCATGCCCATCCAGAGGAGAACATCTTGGACACTGGGCAGATACACCCAGGACAGAGCACCAATCCATCACACTCATACCATTCATACAGCCACACACTGGGATATTTAGAGCATTCAATTTACCTTAAATCCATGTTTTTAGAATGTCGGAGGAACCTGGAGCAAACCCACGCAGTCACAAGGAGAAAATGGAGACACCCAGTTTGGGATTTGAACCTGGAATCCCCAGCGCTAAGAGGCAAACGTGCTGACCACTAAGCCACCGTGCCATGATATTTATTTGATTACCTAGTGGTTAGCACTTTCTCCTCTCAGCACTAGGGATTCGGGGGTAAATCACTTGGCCAAATCTAATATGCGAGTTTATCGCTGTGGTGATCCCTAAATTATAAAGGGTAAAACGCCATTGGAGCAGATTTAAACACCTACATCATCCATACATACATTATCTTCCACTAATCCCTGTACTAGGGTTGTAGGGGGAGGGGCGGTTACCATGCCCATACAAGGGAGAACGTTACAGGTGCTGGCAGATACACTCTGGATATTGCACTAATGCATTATTGGGTTCACTTACTCACTTTTTCTCTCTCTGGCTCACACACACATGCACAAACAACATAGGGACAATCATTTCGGACTGTGGGGGAGAAAACATATAACCCACACGGACATGAAACATGCAAACCCAGATTGGGATTTGAACCTGGATCCCCAGTGCTATGAGACAAAAGTAAAACCATATAAAACCAAAGGATTCCCACTAATTTGTTAGCATACTATTTTGCAAAATGCATGATTATGTGCTTGACTTGTAATAATGAAAATAAAACTTAAGCTTCAGTGATTGTATTTCATTGTATTTTGTCGTCATACTTTTTTTTTTTACTACACCAAATGAAAGTATGTGATAAGCCACTACTACAAGACTGATGAAAACCATGACCACAAGTGTATTCACCCTTTGTATAACAAAGAGGAAATTAGGCAATTTAAAGCTTACTTTGAAAAAGGAATCTAAATTGAACTTTTAGAAAAATATATGTATATAAACTATACAAAAAAATACTAATACAGCAGAATGACGTCTTTTGCAAAAAAAACAAAAAAAAAAAACAAAACAGAAATGTCTTTAATGCATATTAGTTCAAAGGGGTTGTGTTTGGGCTACATGCTTACTTTAAAGATATTTGCAGGAATGATCAGTTATACTATTTAACTTATTTCACTGAGCGAAAGCCGAATATCAATATAAAATTGTAATACAGTAATTAAAACTTTTAGGGTGGCGGGATATTAACATTGCAATTAAATGTAATTTTATTTATTATGACATTAACGCAGGAAACATTAGACTTAATTTTAAAATTAAGGCAGTCATAGGCTTGTTGTTAAGAAACCAGAATTGCTACCTGAAAGTCTACGGTTTGATTCCCGGTCCCACCAAATACTATGGGTAAAGTTGGGGTCAAGAAGTTTTGAGAACTTAAAAACAGAATTTAAAAAAAAAAAGTCTATTTTCTTCTTTGCAATTTTTTTGCTCGCGCTTGTTATTTTTTTGCTTGCGCTTCTCTCTATCGCCCCCTCGCGTCTAAAGAATTTTCACTTTCGATTTTTGCATTTTAAGACCCGTTTTAACGGGTGGGCGGGATCTAGACAGTAATTGGCTGCTCGAGAAAGGTCCAGCACACTCAGCCATGCTACACTATGACAAATTGTGGATTAACACATTTTAAAA